>JAOTRH010046645.1:0-19706 GCA_034768845.1 Heliamphora exappendiculata | reverse complement strand
GGGTTATCCCCTGAAATCAATAGCCACTCAAGCTTTGGTTTCCAAGCTTCAATTGCAATTGAATGGCCAATCCAATTATAATTGATCAAGCTATTGAAATCTGAATTTCCATGGCCAATGAAATTCACAGATTCCAACATATATGTGTATATATACGTTATACAATTATATCTGAAGAAAAAAAAATCTAATAAAAACACATTTTAAAAGAAAAAAAATTCTAATAAAAACAGATTTTAACATTTTAACAGGAAAAATATATTTTTCTTAAATACACAACTTTTCATGCCTTTAACTATTCGGGTAAAATAGAAAATATTAATTGATTAATTTTTGTGCTTTTCTTCTTTACTACCCCGTGTTTTCTGTTTTCTTCCTTTTAACATTAATAAATCTGGACAATATGTATATAATTTGTTGTAATATAGCAGTGTTTGATTTTGTTAAAATTAGTAACTTATAAATTATAATTTGTAGTAAAAATTATAAATATTTAATAAAAATTATAATTTATAGTTGAAATAGAAGAAGTTATAGTTTATAACAGAAATTAATAATAATTAAAATAAAATCGTACTTTATAATTAAAATTAATAGTAAAAAGTTAAAAATTATTAACACTAATTTTATCAAATCGCCCATATATATATATATATATAAGGTTTGATTAGCAACTAGTTTAAAAGTTAATTTTTTTATTTTTTTGTGTTTTTAGAAGCAAAAAAGCTAAATTGGATTAAAAGAAGGTTATTTGGTAATTTAGCTTTTAAAAGTTAACTTTTTTTTAAAATTGGTTATTTGGATAAAAAGCTAATTTTTTTGCTTTTTGTACAAAATAGATAATTTTATCCTTTTATATGTTTGATATTAAAAATTATATATAGTCAGTAGTGATAATAAATAAGTTATGAATAAAGAATATTATTGTATTGTAAAATTGATGAAAGCTTGAATAGAATATTTTAAGAGTTTTTTTATTGATTAATTCACTTTTAGTTTTTTAACTTTTTAGCTTTTATTTTATTTTTTTAAAATTTTTTTTTGTTAAACTAATAATTTTAACTTTTAAATATTTTTAATCAAAAAATTAAAAAATTAAAAATACTAATTAGGACCATAATGCATGCCATGATTGAGTGGTGAGTGCAAGTGTGAGCAGATGCAAAATGGGCACTAAAAGAAGAAAGCAAAGGACCATTTGTCATTCTATGCGTGCATGGCAAGAAAAGTAACAAAATCCCACTACCCACATTTCTAGCTTTTTTTGACACGGAATTTTGGGGTTGGTGAGTTGCTGGACAGTTGTTCGTGACTTTTTATATGTTTGATAGAAAAAAAAGTTAGTTAAAAAACAAGCTTGGTCTATTTCTTTCTTCTTCTTTTTTAAAATGAAAATCTAGCTTTGTTTGGCTCATGCTTAATTAAAGTCGTGCTTTTAATCTTTTAATTTAAAGTCATAAAAAATTAATTATCATATCACAATCTTTTCTTTCTATTGGGACTTAAAGCTATACATAACTATACTTTCTTGCATTTTTCTTAATTTTTCTGCAAAACAGATGAATTAAAATTTTATGCATGGGTTGTACGAGAATCGTCAGTTATTTTTTGCATTTTTTTTTTGTATCATTCTCTCGTTAATTAAACAAGTTAGCTTTTTTCCCTCAAAATATTTTCCCTCTCTTTTTATCACTTTCTGTCATTCTCAGCTAATCAAATTTACGAAAACAAATTAATTAATACATATTGGGTTCTTTTTGGGACATGGTTAATTAAAACCTATATACTAGCCTATGACCATGTTTGGGTGGTTGGTTTTTTGGCTTATTTACTAATAAATAAATAAGTCAAATTCTATTTAAACAAGATTGTTTGGGTGGTTTGTGACCATCTTGTAGGTCTACAATTTATTTTTAAGATCACATATGAGATTTATTCAAAAAGTAAACAGATTACATTTTGTTTTTTTGATACATCATCCCTCATCAGTTGGAAATAAAAATTAAATTTGATATACAAATAACTTGCGCTTAAATTTTTGGACTGCGTTTGTAGACTCTTTATTCTAGTTATCGGATCAATGATCTACTTAGGTTATTACAAATTGTATAAGAGCCAACTTTGGTTCCCATGCATGTAAGGCTCTGTGGTGGTGTGGACAGAGGAGTAGAGGGTTTAGAGATGGGGTAAAGGCCATGAGGTTGTCTACCCTGTGCACACTAATGGTATGTTCTGTGTCTACTAATAGGCTGCTATTCACACCCCAACTAGGAAAAGAACTTGGGCCACGCGACAAGAGTGATGAGACAGGAGCGTTTTATTTTTAAGTGGGAGATATTGTGATACTCTATTTTTATATCGATAGGAGATAAAAATTAAGTTTAATATATAAATAAACTTGTGGACTACTACTAATAGCTTGTACTTAAACTTTTAGATCTCGTTGTTAGGCTCTTTATTCAAGTTATTTGGTTAATAATTCACTTAAATAATTACAGTTTTTTATTCAAAAAGTAATCTTGTACAAACCTTCATTAGTTGCATCTTCTAGGATTCTGTTCTTCACTATAATTAATGTGATTTATTGACTATTTAATGTTTGTTTACAGAGAAATGTGGTGAGAAATCAATATCATACTAGCTTTTACTAATTTCGGTGTATTCTTTATCTATATGAAATGAAATTTGATTATGTGGAGACAGTAGGAACATTTAGCAAAATTCTGATGAACCCATGTACCCAAAAATGAAGAGGAGAATGGCCATTTAATTCATTCCATTGACTTGGACATGGATTAATATGAAATTTCACCATTCATTTATTGAGATGTCCGTTAAAGTGGGAAAAAAAAAAGTAGCAAGAAACAGAACTTATAACATTTTAAAGCACGGTTTTGCCCGTCTTACTCATCTTATTTTTTTTAGAAATGTTACAAACTTACATAAAATTTAATCATAAATTTATCCACAATTTAACTGAATTGTGCAAATTCACTTAAATATGACTCACATTACAACTAGTTTAATTTTAATAATTTATTTACGATAAACACATAGTGGTAATGAAAACAACGTGGTGAGAAATGGTATTCGGGTAAGTCAACGGATGGCTCAAAAATCAATGCAAACACGTTTATCTAGACAATAGAAACTTGTAGAAACAAATGGCATGTAAATACGACACTCGATTCGAGAATTAGAAAGAAATTTGTAAAATTTAAAAATTTTAAAATCGTAAAAAAGCCATAAGGGATTGAAATTTTAAATAAGCTATTAGATGGCTCAAAAACAATATAAACATATCAATATTGAGTAAAGAAACTTGTGAAAACAAATCGCAGGCAATACGACACCGAGTTCAAAAATTAGAATGAAATTTGCTAAATTTAAAACTTTAAAAATTGTCAAAAAAAATTGTAAGGGATTGAATAAGTAACGAAGACAGCGTGGCGGGCAAAGATGGTCGATTTAGGGCTTTGGCTTTAAAACTAGGCCCCTATAGGAAGGAAAAGTCCGAAAAAAATACTCATAATCTTATTGCAAAATTAATCTGTAAGATATAAATTTATATTTAATTGAATATAGAATACACTTTAATTATTTATTTTAAATTTTAAATAACTTTATAAATATTTTTTTTAGATACGTAGCATTGCTACGTATAAAAAATACATGGTGGAAGAGTTCAGAGTCGGCTCCATACGAGGAGTCTTGACTATTAAAAAGAATAAAATATTTAATACTTTTGCAGTAATTTTTCAAAGTAATGCTACATATTTATATAATTATTTATTATTTAAAATAAAATAGTCTAAATTCACTTAAAGTATAATTCACATAAAAAATAATTTAAACTATACTATTTATTTTAAATTATCAGTAATTCTAGAGGTAAATTTTATATATGAGATTCAGAGTATAATGTAATATTGGCCCAGTTTTGGTAAATAGCTTATTTACTTATTTGTTTATTGTGAAATAAGCAAAAATATAAATAAATAAGTTGGTTTAGCTAATTTGGCTTTTAAATGGCTTATTTGCTTATTTTTTCTTATTAGCTTAAATAAGTAAGTACGTTTGGCTCAATCTTAACTTAAATCTTGCTTATTTAGTTTATTGACTTATTTGCTTATTGGTTTAAATTTTACTTATTTGGTAAACCAAACAAAATTGCTTAATTAGTTTTAAATAAGCCAAATAAGTAAATAAGCAAGTTACACAAATGGGTTAGTGTTTATATGGTATTATCAATAAATAAAAATATTAGAACACATTATGCGTGTTATCTTTTGTCTTGTAACTACCAAATAAAAGTGTGTTAGGTGGTATTTAGCAAAGTTACTACTAGTAGTTTATATATTGTAACTTGTAGTAAAAGTTACAAGTGTTTGATAAAGATTGTAAGTTGTAGCTGAAATAAAAAAAATACGTATAAATTATAGTAAAAATTGTGAATATTTAAAAAAAATTATTACTTATCATTAAAACTAATTACAAAAAATTAAAAATTACTAACAGTTTCCAAATACCCCCTTAATATTGTTTTAACCCGGATTCTTTTCTGCCACATTTTGTAGTACTAAATAATTATCCATTGACTATTTAACTGTAATTTTTTTTAATAAAAAGTTGAAAGATAAAAAGACTTCGGTTTCAGATCAGCAATTAACCATAAACCTGAGTTTTTTGAGAAATTATTCACACCGAGAATAAAGAATAAATTAGAGAGAAAAGAAAAACCATTTCACCACACAAATAGGATTGTTTGGGCTAAATTTAGTAAATTTTAGTTTTTTTTTTTAATTCCTTTTAAATTTTTTGATTAAAAGTTTATATTTTTCTAAATCGTCTAGATAATATGAATCAAAAAAATAAAAGATTTGATCGAAAGATAAAAAAATTTCATTAAAGACGAAAGTAATTAACATAACATTTAAATTATTGGCTTATTTTGACTTTTTTTTTTAAAAAAAATTTATATTTTGATCTTGTTTTTATTTTTACGATTTGTTTCAACGGAATGAGTTAAAAAAATATAATAACTTAATTAAACGATAATTTTTTTTTAATAAGGAAATAAGTATTAATCTCAATGGGGCCAAATTAAAATTGAGTGCATGAATTTTCCATGCACTCTTAGCGCACCTCAGTGTGAACAAACGGGGAAAAAAAATAAGGGGAAAAAAAAAATTGAATCCCCGGCATATCCTATTTGGCATATTGGAGCCTCAAGTCAAAAGTGGAGCAAACTGTAGTGTCTAAAATAGGGGCCCGGCTTCTCTCCGGTTAAGGACTGGACCGGTTCAATTTGGTTTATTTTAGATCTAAAATGATTTCATTTTAATTATTCAAATTATTTATTTTATTATTTTTAATGTATATATATTATTCTTGTAAAAAAATTAAATTAATCGAATATTATTAAGTGCCTTAACAAATTATATTTTTATTAATAAAAATAGACGATAAATGGAAACCACGGTCTAATTTTTAATGCAAATGTATTTGTTAGGTACTTAGCGATATTTAATTAATTTAATTTTTTTATAAAAATAATATATATTTTAAAAATAATAAAATAAATAATTCAAATTATCAAAATTAATTCGTTCTAAACTTAAAAAAAAAACATCTAAACTGAAGAAAGGTCTCCCAGGGCTTTAAGCTCCTAATATTTGTCAAATTTTAGGGCCCAAGATTTTAAATATATATATATATATATATATATATACATATAATCCAACCCAATTAATAAGCAAATAGCCAAATATTATTTTTTCTTTCAAACCCAATTAAAAAATAAGGGCCCATTACGCACTATTCAGAACAAGAGTCCAATCTGATAATTCTTAGCTAATTTAATATTTTTCATTTTATAATTTAATTCAGTCGAGAAGCAAAAATGTAAAATAAGCCATAGCATAATTCTCATTCAACTGTACTGCAGCTCTCGATTGTTGTCGCTCGTCACTGCTTGCTGCTCTCTACTCGCTAGCTGACTTGCCAATCACTCAGGTGCATGCATTTAGGTCTAGCTCTCCAAAATTTTCTAACATTTTCGTACCTGATTTTTAATTATGGATGGTTTTTTATGCTTAATTGATTATTGATTCTATGAGTAGTCTTGAAAAATAAATATCCCTTATTATACGATGTAGAAATTTTTTCAGTTTTAATTATTTTTAAATTAATTATTATTATTATTATTTTTATTTGTATAAAATTTTTAAAAACTCTATTTTTAAAATTCGATTTAACCCCTCTAGATCTCAGGGCCGGCGCCGGCCCCTCCCTAAAATAAAGAGGATTGCATGAAGACAGGTCAAGAGAAGACAGTAGCATTCCACTCCACCACCATCAACACCCAATCATAAATACCACTACCGCGACTCCCAACCCAACACCAACCACCACCACTAACCTCTGGCCCACCCCTTTATATTTGAGTTTTTCCTCATCTAAAATATTAATTTGAAGAACGAGTAATGGTATATGATAATTATTTATATTTAATTACTATATAATATAGCATTTTATGTTTAGTGTTGATGTTATTTTACGAATTTACTATTTATTCTTAAATATTACACATGAAATGTCATATTATGTGATCACCAAAATATAATCACCGTAACATATTAATATTCAAGAGCTTTTGAGGGTATCTCTGTTAGTAAAAATTAAATTAGTGTTTAAAGGGTTGTTAGGTTTGTTAAGCTGTGTGTGGAATTTAATTGAAAACTCGAGTTCATGTAAATTGAGAGAGGAGAGGAGAATTATTAGGTAATTTTGTTTTTTTAGTTACTTAACAGAGATGTGTTATGATCATGTCTTTATGACAAAACTTATCTCTATTTATTTAATAAAAATATTATATAAATTTTTAAATAATAATTTGAAATTACAGAATAATTACTTGTGAGGAGGCTACTAGAATTAATGTCATCCACTTCTGGAAAAGGTGAGCTTTACAATAACGCCTATATATATAGATGAACCAACCCCAACACTTTTCTTCACAAGCATTGGTTCCTCAAACACTGATTCGTAGAGAGAGAGAGGGAGAGAAAGAAAGAGAGAGAAAGGGAAAGGGCGAGAGTTCATTCATCGGTGTGAAATCATTACCATTTTGAGCGAAGATGGCGAGCTCTAAGTTGACAGTTACTGCATTATTGGTTCTGTTCTTTGTGGACCTCTGCTTTGCAGCTAGGTCGTCTGATATGGTCTTTCGTAAAGGAGGAGGAGGAGGAGGTGGTGGTACGTCGGCGGCGGCGCTTGGGTCTGGTTCGGGGTACGGTTCAGGGTACGGCTCTGGTAGTGGTTCTGGGTACGGTGGTTCCACGGGAGGAAGTGGTGGTGGTGGAGGCGGAGGTGGTGGTAGTGGTGGTGGTGGTGGTTCAGGGTCTGGATATGGGTCTGGGTCTGGGAGTGGCTCTGGGTACGGATCCGGCGGCGGTATAGGAAGTGGTGGTGGCGGCGGCGGAGGAAGTGGTGGAGGAGGAGGCGGTGGTGGAGGATCAGGGTCCGGTTCTGGAAGTGGTTCTGGATATGGAAGTGGCAGTGGCTCCGGGTATGGAAGCGGTAGTGGCAATGGCGCTGGCAGCGGCGGAGGTGGAGGTGGCGGCGGAGGAGGAGGTGGTGGTGGTTCTGGATATGGGTCAGGAAGCGGCTCAGGTTATGGTTCGGGATATGGGTCTGGATACGGCGGCGGTGTCGGCGGCGACCAGCCGTAAACGGCGGGGAGAGTATTTCTTCTCGGTGGCGATTGAATCATTATATATGTACTAGAATAAAATTGCAGCGGGAATTCATCACAATCATATATATATGTATGTGTGTGGAAAACTTTACACGTTTATTTATACATGTACCTTCTTCTTCTTCTTCCACAGTATAATATAGCACAGCTATTCAAATAACTTATCTGTTCATATTCAAATAATCTCCTTTAATATTTCAAAATTTATTTAATAAGTTATCTCATACGTGATGATATAAAATAGGTATATTTTCGACGTCATATTTATAGTTAGTACATGTCTTATGGTTAGTGACTCTAATTTTGTATTAAAGTCACTCTTAATATACTCACTATTATTAATATGGTGACTAACATCACCATCATCAATGTTATTCATATTGATATTATTATTAATATTGCTGTTAACATTAATATCGTCACTAAGACTAATATTAATCTCGAGCATCCATGAAATAAAAATAAAAACAAAAACAAAAACAAGATCCAACGAGTTAAGACTCAATAACTAAACATTTTTAAATTATAATTTCAAAATCATTGATTTGTAATATTTACCATCTCTTTTGGATTATCTACGTTTCTCTTCGTATGATCAAAATATACTTCAATTTTTATCTTATTTTTTATTTTACTTCAATTGATAATGTGACCAAAATGACGTTATATATAATTTTATTTCTTATTATGTGACATTACAAAAGAGAAATTGAAAGATTAGTTTTTTTTTTCAAACCTCATAAGAGTTTTAGTTTTATTATATTTATTTTATTAATTTTAATCTCATCATAAATTAGGATAAGATTTTATGAATAAATTACTCTTATTTAAAATATTAGATTTTTTTCCTATCATATTTGAATTTTAAATTTAACATAATATATAATTATTGACTTTTCTTTCTATTATATTTGAGATATTAGATTTTTTTCTATCATAATTTAAGTTTGAATTTAGCATAATAATTAATTATTGACAGAGACGCAATCAATTTCTATCACCATAATCACCTCCAACATCTAGCTCACCTCCAAATTTGACAATCAGTGCATATCCAGTGGATTAGGTGGCCCGTTGTCTTCATCTGCGTTTCTGTCCTCTTCATCTCCTTCGTCGGTTTTGTTGGTGCTTGCTGAAACAAGCAGTGCCTCCTCATTGTCTTCGTCAACACATTATCATCTTCGTCCTCCCCTCATCTTCATCTGTGTATCGTCATCTTTTTCAACGAAACTATTAAAAAAATATCAAATCTTAATTATATGAAAAAATATGAATATATATTTATTCTGTTTATTACAATTTGTTCTATTCTATTAAAATATTCTTACTTTTTTTTAATTAATATTTTCTTTATCAAGTTAACATATTCTCACTTCTAAGCAAAGTTGTATTATCATATTCTCGTATTCTCACAAGTTGTCAGCATATTAGAAAAGATATATACTCATTCTGTGTATCACAATTTGTTTTATCATATTAACGTATTATTACTTTTAGTTCTACTTGTTTTATCACGTTAACATATTCTTACTTCTAAGTAAGTTATCTTATCATATTTTTATATTCTCATAATCCGACGGCATATTCATATACATTAAAAGTTGTATTTTTTCAAACATAATAACCTCATTAATATTCTAATTTTTAGTAAAAAAAATTCTATTTTCGGCTTAAAAAGTTTTTTTTATCTATAGGGTTGCAATCTAACTCTTCACTATTCATATAAAGTGCAAAATATAGAATTTATAATGCAAATAAGATCACGATATGACTAGCAAAAATAGATAGTTCATAATGCAAACAAGTTTTCGAAACGATTATTTCATGAAGTGCTATTTTTTACAATACATATACTTTCATATAAACATGATTTGATATTTTTTTTAAGTTGTTTCACTTTAGAACTTGTAACCTCAAAATTTGTGTAGTGAAACGGTGTAATATAATATATTTTTGAAATATATGTAATGAAAATGGTTTTGGCTGAGAATGTAATACAATATGATTCCATTTATTTAGATTTTTTTATTACCATAAATTTAAAATTCAACTTTACATATAAAGTATTTCGTTTTTAATTATATTATATTACAATAACATGCTGAAATAAATATATAATCATGAATATCATGGAATTAGAATCAAATAGGTTGATAAAGTCTTCATAAATATTACTTAACATGTATTATAACGTTGGAAATAAAGTCAATCGAATATTAAATAATATTAAATTTTATAAAAAATATTTTAAAAATATAAAAATCTCAAAAATTATTTAAAAAATCTCATGAAATAACAGTTCAGAGTGTGAGATTTATCCTTGAATAAGTTCTTAAAATAACATCCTAAATTAATTAATTCAATATTACATTATTATTATAACTTATCCAAATTTAGTACATTTTGTGCATAGCACGAGTCGACGCTAGTTATCTTTATATATTTATAATTTCTTAATTATTATTATTATTATTTTTTTGTAATTTCACGAGCAAGAGTGTACAAAGTTTGAAATCATACAATAAAATGTGAAAGATGTGACCACGCTAATATTTTGAAAATTATATATTTTTTAAATTTTACAATATAATATTAAAATTTCAAACTAACTAATTTATATTTACTTTGTTAGACCATGGCATGGCAAGAATAGTAGCGCATTAATTTGTTAATTTATATTTAAGAACAACAACAATATCATATTATATTTTACACATTTAATTATATTATTATAGGTTTAATTTTTAATATTTAAATACCATTTTATATGTTTAATTGATTGGACTCACACATGCAATGAGTGTGCGCTAATTTCAATGGACCTGTTTGGGTAAATTTATTTATTAATTTATTGACTTATTTTAGTTATAAACTTATTTATTTAATTTATTGACGTATTTTTATTTATTTAAATTTTTTAAATATTTTGATTAAATTTTTTTTATTTTTTTTAACTCATCTCAGTGGGAGGAGTCCAAAAAATATAATAATTTAACTAAATAATAAAAAAAATTATTACAAATAAAAAAATAACTTAAATAAATAAATCAATCAATCAATTTATCCATGCAGGCCAATTACTGCTTTCTACTTGTGATGTAAAATAATAGCCTTGGACAAAGTTATTTATTTATTTATTAATTTATAAGTAAAAAAATAAGTTATGTTAAGTAAAAAATAAAAAAATAAATAAAAAAATTTGTTTGAATAGTTAAATAAACAAATAAATAAATAAATTAATTTATAAACTAAATAAATTTATTTAAGTAGTTAAATAAATAAATAAATTTATTTTGATAGCTATCTAAATAAGTAAATAAATTTATTTAAATAATTAAATAAATAAATAAATAAATTCACTCAAATAAATTAACTTAAATAAAATTTAATTTATTTATTAATAAATAAATAAGCAAACTACAAAAGGCCAATTTTTTTTTTCTTTTTCAAAATCGATTTTCATCACAAATTCAATTCAATAAAAAGAAAAGAGCAGAACCAAGCGCATGCTAGCACCACGTGCGTAATTTTCAACCTGCCGCCAAAAATTGATACCTTGCGCCCGAAAAGGATGGCGTACGAAGTTCAATTTCAAAAATCATTTCGCTTTAAACAATCTCGCCCGTCCATTTCCGAATCAGTTAAACCGACGGTCGACATTCACGATCTGCGTCCCTCCAAGCTGACCAATAATGACCCGCCCCCAACCATCTATATAAACAATTCATCCCTCCGACTGACTTCACAACACCTAGTTCATCATCATCCTTAGTCTCTTAAACCCCCTCTAAATTTTCTTCATCATCATCATCATCATCGTCGATGGCGCCTAGGGCAGAGAAGAAGCCAGCGGAGAAGAAGCCGGCGGCGGAGAAGGCACCGGCTGCTGAAAAAGCTCCGGCGGAGAAGAAGCCGAAGGCGGAGAAGAAGCTTCCGAAGGACGCATCGTCGACGGACAAGAAGAAGAAGAGGTCGAAGAAGAGCGTGGAGACCTACAAGATCTACATCTTCAAGGTCCTGAAACAGGTCCATCCGGACATCGGAATCTCGAGCAAGGCGATGGGGATCATGAACAGTTTCATCAACGATATCTTCGAGAAGCTCGCTCAGGAGGCCTCCAGGCTCGCTCGCTACAACAAGAAGCCCACCATAACATCTCGGGAGATCCAGACTGCCGTCCGGCTGGTTCTCCCCGGCGAATTAGCCAAACACGCCGTCTCAGAAGGCACCAAGGCGGTTACCAAGTTCACTAGTTCTTGAAATGTAGTGTTTGTTTTGGTAGTGGTTAGTAGTGTTTTGAAATGGGTCTCTGGTTAATCGGTTGTTGAATTAGGGTTTCTGTATGTAAAGATCTGGCTTTACTTAACCGCATTTTGTCTAGTACTTGCTAGCAGAAATGGATGAATTTCAACTTTCAGTATTAATCCGCCTTTTGCTCCATGTCTCTATTTTTTGATTTCCTTATATGATTCTGAAATAATTGTTAAATTGATATCGTTTCAATCTATATGGGGTATGGCCATGAATAACCAAGAATCGTGGAGATCCGAGCTCTGTTTCGACAAATTATGTCTTAAGTTTTCCCTCTTGGTTTGGTTAATTTTCGAAGTTATCGTTTGTAATTCAGCAGAATCCCCCTAAGGTCTGATTTTGCCCTAGTCTTTGTTGGTTTTGTAGATTAATGTTCAGAGAGTAATCTATGTTGAATTATGTCATATAACTTTTGGCATTTTTTGGGTTTTGTTTTTGTTTTTGTAATGCCATCTGCTGCTGTGTGAAGGTTCAAGTTATTGCTTTCGAAGTTTATCTTGTTTCATATAAAGAGATGAAGAACAACCAATGGGTGCTTTTTAAGTTCTTGTCCTGCCAAGGTAAGATAATGTCCTTTTTTTTGCTGCTCAATTTGGTGAATCTTTGTCCTAATGTTTACTGTCAGTAATTGGTTTATGGCAGCATGAAGGCTCATCAATGGTGGTTTACTAGAATGAGAAGTTTGACGGTAAGTGATCTATTCAAGCTGCCTTTGTTTGCTGGAAATTGGTTCAATTAGTTTACAGATGCAATGACTAGATTGGTTTGGTATTTCATTCATAATATATTGATGAAGTTCTTTGACTTCTTCGTACTGAACAAGGCGAGTAATGTGAGGTGTAAATGTCATTACTAATTTTTATGTATGGCGTTGGGCGTTGCTGATCGGTTTGTGAGTTAAAATTTATTAATTTATTAATTTATTATTTTTAATTTGTATTTTTTCAATTGAATTTTTTTAAACAAATTCATTTAAGTTATTTAAATTTTTTAAAAAATAATTTTTTTATTAAAAATTAATTATTTTTGTTAAACACTCCTAACAAATTATTTCAAAACTCTCCAGCACTTGAACCAGTGCAATTAACATTTAAACATTTTAGATATAAGAATGAAAATATAGCAATACAAAATTTAACTTTCTCTCTCAGTTATTACTTCTTTTTTTTATCACGTGCCACTTGAGATTTTGTTAACGTTCATTAACAAAAATAGTATGAATTCAATGTTATCTAAACTAATAATTATTTCATAATATCATAATAATATATTTTAACATTTACTTTTTAGATATTAAAATTATTTTCAGTTTAAAGGTATCAATTGTAACAATGATCAGTTTTAAGGCGTTAACTGTAATAATAATTTTTATTTTTTTCGATTTTAAGACGTCTTTAAGGTATCAATTGTAACCATGATCAGTTTTAAGGCGTTAACTGTAATCATAATTTTTACTTTTTTTCGGTTTTAAGACGTCAATCGTAAACATAATCAGTTTTAAGACTTCAATTGTAATTGTGATTATTTTTAGTTTTAAGGCGTTAACCGTAACCATGATCAGTTTTAAGACGTCAATTATAACAGTAATTTTTACTTTTCTCGATTTTAAGGCGTTAACTGTAATTATAATGCTTATTTTTCTCGGTTTTAAAGTGTTAACCATAATTATAATCAGTTTTAACATATCAAATAATTACGTAAAATAAAAATTAATTCAGATATCTGAACTCACCTGGTCTACTTGAAATAATTAATCGAAATAAAAATTAATTCAGATATCAGAACTCACATGGTCTACTAGAATTTTGATACAATTTGTTCAGAAATTTCAAATCTAAAACAAACACAATAAATGCTAGTTTTAAAAAAATTAATTTTTTCTATTTTATATTTCTAATTTAACTTGAATTTTTGTATACTCTTTAAAAAAAACTAACTAAAACTCATAATATTTAATTTATTCTATTTTTTTAACTTTCTAAATTTTGATTTTATTTTATTATATAATTTAATCATCATTTTTATTTCCAGGAATTTATCATAATTTTTATATTAAAAGAAGATTAAATGTCAAAATCATGAAAAAATACTTGTTTTTAGTAAAATTCTTCATATTTATATTAATTTCTTCTTTATTAGATCTATTCTACTTTTTTTTTTCTAAACCATTAAAATCACAAAAGATGTATTCAAAAATTTAATTCTTTTTATTTCATAAAATTAGTTAAAAACATAACATGTAAATATATTATTTTTGCCTTTAAAAAATATTCTGTTTTTATGATAAATAAAATTACATACACACTTTTTATTAAAATCTTTTTATTTTTTAAAATAACTAATTTGTATAGGATTATTTTTTTATAAAGCATTGATATATATATATATATATATATATATATATATATATAAATTTAATTCTTTTTCATAACTTTAACAAAATCTAAGTGTATTATTATTATTTTTATTATTAATCCAAATCAGCCCAACATAACATATTAAATAAAAACTCTTTTAACTTTGTATTGCATTTTGTCTTTATAAAAATATATATATATATATTTTTGGTATAAAGTATTTATTTTATTTCCATAATATGCTTTATTTTAATTTTTTTTCTTTTGAATTTAAGTTATTAATAAAATTACAACACCATAATCTAAAACTAAACATGCATGAAAACAAACTGGGCATAACAACAAAACTACAACATAACTAGCCATCAGTGCATGCATGAACGCACGGTGTGTGCTCAATTTTTTTTTCGACTCTACTTTAAGATGCATGTTCGGACAATTTAAACGTCGATTTTAATCGCCGTTCATGACTACACGTAGACGGAAGTAAAGTGATCCTAACAAAATTTAGGACGATTGAAACAGAGTAACGAGATAACAGCTATTATGGTCCAAAATTGGCCAAAAAAACTATTTATTTATATATAAAATCATAAAATGATATTTTTTTGTTTGGGTATGCTAGAACAGTTTTTTGACGATCGACATTGTTCACTGGCGACATTAGGTCATCTAAAGGCTAGACTCAAAGGTATTGAGTGGCAATGGCAGTGGGTGGTAGTTGTGCGAGAAAAAAACATGAATTTTTTTTGTATAAAAACGTGTGGTACAAAACGAGCCGTATGAGAGGTTTTTGAGAGTGCCGGAGGCACCGGTGGTGGTTGCTGGTGGCCTCCGGTGGTGCCCGTGGTATCTGATCCAAACCATAACAGAAAAGAGAGGGATATATGTATACCAGGAAGAGAGAGAGAGAACGGTGGTGACCGGCGGCCTGGACAGGCATCGGGACGGAAAGGGGCGTCGACGTGGGGGATTCTGGCGCTGGCTTGCTTTATCCTCTCTGTCTTTTCTTTTTTCTCTTTCTCACTTATTCTCTCTAACTTACTAAGGCACATCACCACCACTATACATCGCTATATATACTAGAGTTGATGCTGAACGGTCAGCTTTTAATACCTCCGATTAAAGACGTTTTAAATCACCCATTTAATATATTAATTCATCCGTATTAACTTTGCATAATAAGTAGTATTATATTTATTGTATATATATATATTATATATATATATTTTTTATATTATTATTTTTAAATAGGTATAATGTCACATTATGATTTTCATCTTTAATTTGTATTCCTTAATTTGTATTAAATAGTATATTAACTGTCGTAACTTTAGTGTGTAATTATTATTATATTTATTTATTTTACTTTTTTGTTATTCTCCCAAACCTAATCCTAATAAGTACCCACTCCTGAGGCACCCTTATAAATGTCATTATTATATATATTTGTATACATATGTTTATATATATTATTATTATTAAACCTAATTCTCTCAATTTAACCTAACTGAGGCAACCCTAATATACCTACAAATATGTTCGTGAAAGGCTTAGAATGAAAGACTCATAGACTATTGAAGACTTCGATTTACTGCTTGGGTTTAATGGGTTTGGTTAATTAGCCCTTGACCAATATTAATTCACTTTTTTTTTATTATTAATGACGCATCATGATTTTTTCTCATTTATTTTATATTTAATTTGTAACGATCGTAATCGTAATTTAATGTAATCATTATAATTACTATTATTCTTATTATTATTTATTTTATTTATTTATTTTCTTCGAGATATCACAGTAAACCTTGAATGTTTGACATTTTAATTTTGTGAGCGGAAACAGGTGAACTAGAGGCGGCTCATACATTTTTGAGGCTCAAAGACAAATTTTAGTGAGGTTCAGTTTTTATCTAATAATCTGTCTTTACATAAAAATAACTATTCTATCTTTTTAAGGCAAAATTATTAGTGAAAAATGTTATACTTAAAGTTTGCCAATAACATATTTATCAAGACTGTTTAAGAGTGAATTAGGCTTTGTTCGGTTGCAATTTTAAAAATTTTAATTCGCTAACTGTTTTTTAAAAATATTTTAGAGAATACTTTCATTATATTTTTAAAAGTAGTAAAATGACAAAAAAATGCAATAATTGAAATTTATTTTTCAAGAATTTCATTTTGGCGGCGACAAATGAATCTGAAAAGTAGATAAGTGAATACAAATTATGATTTAAAACATAAAAAATGATTGTAACTACAAACATCAAAATTATTAATACATTGTCATTCTAAGTTGTTTCACTTTGATTCAACCTTTTAATTTGGGTAAAGCAATCACAAAATTTATTCGTAACAAGTTGAATTAATGATCAACAATTCATTAAAGAACTTTGAATATGGGTACAATCGTACAATTAAGGGAGATTTTGGCTTAGGTTTTATTTAAAAATTTTAATTTTTAATAAATCTTAATAGATTAATGAAACTATTAGGCTTTGGTTTTGCCTACCAAGCCCGCTATCTAGGTCACCACTGTCGTTGCAAACTCCAGTTGCGCTATTTGGGATGCTACTGTCTTTGTCTCATCTTTGTCGTCGTCGCTATGCTGTATTGGGAAAAAATTAAACAAAATAGCTTGTAGTAGAATAATATTTTTTCCCATTTTATGCGTGATTAAATGAGATCAACAATAACAATAAAAATAATAAACAAATAATTGCACGACGCCGATTTTTATGTGGAAAATCCCTAAGGAAAAAAATCACGGGACCGAAGTTCGATTCCAAATCTTCACTACGTTAAAATAATGAGCTTACAGAATTAATTCTCTAAGCATATTCAGAAGATGGCAACATCAAGAATAATATTTTTGAAAAAATATTAAATACCGTCACCGTAAGGTGGATTCTAACAGAAAAATAAACTCAAGTTTAGATCTCACCGGTTGATAATCGAAACCGTTGGTTATCAAGAATCAGACACCCAGAGTCTGCCCGTAAAATCTCATGACGATCGCGCTTCGTTTGACATCCGATCTGTGCACGAGAAGTAGACTGTTTTGCCAAAAATAAAAAACCTCTCACGCGCTCACTGTTGCGCTGTTGGCTGCTCAATTCCCAGGAGAATTGGACTTTTCTTCCCTGATTGATGATGGTTGTTCTTAATTCTCAAACCTGAGAAGTAGATTTTCTTCCGTGATCTGTTGTTAGCCACCGAACCCAATCAAGGGGATTAATATAGTGTAGCTTTTAAAAGTTTCTCAATTAAAATAGGATTCCTATTAAACCCACTAAAAAACTAACTCCTTTTTTTTTCTTAATATTATTTTAATAAGTTTAATACTAATATAATATTAATTCTAATATAATTATGTCATCCCAAATAGAGCGGACACCAACATGCTGGATGTGAACCGAGCTTGTGAGGCTTCTATTCCTCAGTGTCTTCTTGATCTCAGTTGCTTGCCTCTTCTCTTCTTTCATATCTTGTAATAAAAAAACAATAAGAGGGGAATTTGTATCATCATTTTCACAATTTTTGCATTTTTGTTTATTTAATTGCTCTTTTTTGGCCTTTTTTTTTCTAAGTGGTTTATTCAAAGTTTTCATATTTTAACTCGAGAGTATTACTATCACCTAAAATTTTCGAATTTGGTGTAGAAGGAAAAGATGTTTTAGGAGTCACGATCTTTTTGGTTTTTGTGTTTCTTCATTTCAAAATTCTCTATCAATTTTGGTTGGTATCTTAACTCACTCAACAATGTTCAAGCAGAAATGATGTTCCATACAATTCTTTATATATTGTTTTTGCATTTGGAACCTGAAAAGTAGATAAGTGAACACTAAATAGATTTAAAACATAAATGATTATAACTACAAACTTCAAGATTATTAACATTTTGTCATTTTCAATCGTTCCATTTTGATTTAACATTTTAATTTGGGTATAGCAACCAAAAAATTTAAAAAAATTTAAAGATTAGTTCTCTTTTTAGAACTCAAAAGAAGTTTAGTTCTATAACATTTATTTTAAAAAATTTAGTCCCATCAAATTCGAAATAATTATATTATGTCTAATATACCATTGATTAAGATTAGTCTTCTTTTTGAAATGTTATACACAGACTTGGTGAAAACTAAAATAGAAACTTAAGAAACTGATTTGGTAGAAATAGATTTTGCTTGAAATAGAAACTGATTTGGTGGAATATTTTATCTGAAAATGGAGAGTTTTAAAATTCAGAAAGTTAATTTTTTACAAATTTTCAAATCGATTGCTCTGTGTATCCCACATGTTCGGTTCCATCAAATCCAATTCTTCATGTTTTGTTGCCAGAACGGAATTGTTCTGTCAACCTTTCAATCTCTTCTTCATTATCGTCTTCTTCGTCATTTTCATCTTCTACGTCGCTGGATTTACTTGGACGATTCGGCTTCAGTTTTGACGTATTGTCTCTATTTTTTGCTCTTCTGTAATACCCAAATCAGAGAAACCAGACCCATTTTCGCCAAACGGAATGGAACGACTTGAGTTTGATTTTTTGAGCGAAATGATGAGAAAACAGAGTCGTTCAGAGACAGGAACATGAACGACGAAATGGAACACGAGAGAGAGAGAGAGAGAGAGAGAGAGATTTATTTTCGGAAATAGGGTCAAGATTTTTGGAGGCAAACGGTGTTGAAATTTTCAGAGGCATACGGGGTCAATTTTTTCGGCTGTAAATTGTATCTGGTGAGTGTTTTTGTAAATCACTGTCTTAGTTGTGATTTTTACAAGTGATGAAATCCTAAAAGTATCACTTGAAAAGTGAGTAGTGATTTTGTGATAAATGTATCTGTTATAAATTGTTTCAGTTGGATGTTTTGGACTGAATGTTTTGTTTGAAGTGATAAATGCATTGGTTGTAATAAGTTGTATCAGTTAGGTATTTTTGCAAAAATTTCTATCTCAGTAATGATTTTTACAAGTGATGAAATCCTAAAAGCATTACTTGAAAAGTGAGTAGTGATTTTTGTGATAAATGTATTTGTTGTAAATTGTAACAGTTAGGAATTCTGGGCTGAATGTTTGGCGTAAAGTGATAAATGTATCAATCGTAATTTGTATCAGTTTGGTGTTTTTACAAAAATTTCTGTATTAGTTGTGATTTTTTGGTATCATATTCTGTTTTGATTTTTTATTGAATAGAGAGAAAGAAAGAGAGAGAGAGAGGGAGGGGGGTTGCTTATTTTAAGAGATATGCCAATTTTGAAATTTTTTTAAAAATATTTCAAATT
>JAOTRH010046634.1:0-17799 GCA_034768845.1 Heliamphora exappendiculata | reverse complement strand
TTTGAATTTTTGTTATTAAATGCTTATTATTCTTCTCCACGTTAAGATTATAGTTACCCATCGATTAAATTAAATTATTGACAATTATATTTAATTGACCTCTTTTATAATTTCTTAAGACCATCTGCTTAACTTATTTAATATGTCGGATTATAAAATCTACATACAGAGTTTGACATAATTAAAATTTATTAGTGTTTTTAAAGGAGTATCATCAATTCCTATGTTAGAACATGGACTCTTTCAATAATTAATATTCACCATATAAGTAATGTTGTTATGCAATTCACCAGGATTATAAATCCGTACAAGATCGGATTTTTTAATGAATTAAAATAACAAACACTAAATATACGTGTCTAATAATTATTTCGGGATTAAGGGGATAATCACTATGATAACCATGGGGTGTAACTTATTTATATGGTCAGTATAAAAATAATTATTCCAACGCGGTCCTGTTCAATACACACATAATATACTAGCATAATCAGTTAGAACTATTGTTGAAACAATACCGTTTTTCGTAATTAAGACAGATTTACTAAAAATACTGTACTACAGTTGTACGATGGTATGTCTAATTCCATATAAGACTGTGAATTAAAGACTTATATTCTACAAGAATTGATAATTTGATCTTTTGTGTGTAAGTTAAATTTTATACTCCAGGTTAACTACTATGTACAATAAAAGATATTCATGCACAATATTAAATAAATAATGTAACGCAAAATTACTTATACAAATTTTTAATAAAATAGAAAAATAAATTTTATTAATAAATAAAACTAATATAAAATATTCATTACGTAAAAGTATAATTTTTAGCATATAATCCTAACATGTCTTATTATAAAAAACTTACTTATAGTTTGTACCCAACACAAAAATTTGTATTATTAAAAAATGATGAAAACAAAACTCTCTCACACAACACACACACACACACAACACAACACACACACAATATTAGCTTGGTTAACTACTAATAATACTAATCTTTATACTAACATTATCAACCTCCGCTATTATTTGGACAAGAGTACAAGAGTAGTGCTACCAATTTATTTTTTCTCCACTCATATACTTTTACTAAATTTATTGTTTTCAACTTAAATGCTTCAAATTCATGACATTACAAATCTGCTTTACCACATTTTTCTTCCTTCCTTTAAGGACAATAATTAAATTTCATTACAAATTATATATTTTCCTTAAATTATAAAATTAAATTATATGCTCTTTTTTCTATTAAAAAAAACACCAATTATCAAAATAACATTCTCAAAACACTCATACTTAACAATATTATTAATAAATATCAAGCCTAAATTGGGCTTTGCTCGCAGAAACATCTGTTTATTGATCATTAACAATGAATTAAGTGAGTTTTATCATTGTTTAAATAACTTACTTATATATCTATTGAGTTCGGCCAGTTAGCCAGTTAGATCAACATAACTATTATTATTCATTTTTAAATTCATCATTTGGTTAACAACCAAACAAGCAAAAAAATTATTAAATGCTTTCGAAATATTATGTAATATTACTAATATAATATTTTTAACAAATAAAAAATATTAATACATATTAAGTGAATTATTTTTATTTTTTATTTATCTAATAAATTATTATTATATTATTTAAATTAATTTTTATTATATGATTAGATACGATTATTACATAACTAATATTACATACTGACTATGGAATAATTACTCCAAGTAAGCCACGACTGTGCTCACGTGTTGCGTCCACGAAAAAAATAATAATAACTGCTGCTGATGTGTACAATTGCAAAACCACGTTCTTCACGGCTCGAGAGTCGAGAGCTCATTCTCATTTCGTAACTTCTAATTATACGAATCGATGTGAAAATCATTCACTTCTAATCCAATTGTTGATCGATCGAGAGATCGAGAGATCGAGAGACAGAGAGAATGGAAACGATAATGGAGGAAAGTGAGTACAACTGGAGAGAAGTGAAGCTGCCGTCGTTGATACCCGTGGTGCCGGAGCCGGAGCTAGAGAGAGAGACCGGCGAGAGACGACGTGGCCGCGACATCCTCATCGCCGTCGATCATGGCCCCAAAAGCAAGCATGCCTTCGATTGGGCCCTCATACACCTCTGCCGGCTCGCCGACACCATTCATCTCGTCCACGCCGTTTCAAGTAACCCCCGTTTAACCGTTTGTTGCATCGCTAACAAACTCTTTTTAATCTCAATTGTTCATTCTAGATCAACCGCGTTTTATTTGAATTAGGTTTGAAGAACGACATTGTGTACGAGGCTACTCGAACTCTTATGGAAAATCTTGCGGTGGAGGCTTTTGAGGTCGCTATGGTGTGTCATTTCTTCTTCTTCTTCTTCTTCTTCTTCTTCTTCTTCTTCTTCTTCTTCGTCTTCTTCTTCTTCTTCTTCTTCTTCTTCATAGACCACTGTTTTTTACCAGTAAAAGCATCCTTTGTGTAAATAACACATTATTGTATCAGAAAGAAACACCGATCTGTCATTGAATCTATAATTAAAATATGTGTACTTTGGAATTTTTTGCCCTTCCTATTAAGAATATTGTAGAACTTAATTGGGAATTTCAATTTTGGAAGTTCATTTTTTTCGTCGATTGTCCATATTATGCATGTGCCTAAGGTTTTTGATATATACGGGCTACACGCACATGATATTAAATTTTTTAGATTGAAATTTAAGAGTCAGGAATTTGGGAAATTTATCATTCCATCTTGGAATGTGTAAATGTATCGACAATTAGAAAGGAGAAGGGAAACAAAACAAAACAAAAAAACAAAAAGCGTCCAACTACGGTCCAAGTATGATTCACCATCCTAGTTCCTCTACATTGTTGACACCCCATATTTCCAGAGTAGATGTTCGGTTTGTTTTTTGAAGCGAACTTTTTGAGCAAGTTTACTTTAATGGTGACTCTGAACAAACAGAGACACAAAGGAGGCAAACATATCCACAATCTGTGTTGCTTTCTATTTAGAATATCTCTAGAGTCGATGATTCCCTTGACGAGACACTTGCTCTGGATAATTATTCATAAAGCAATTAGTGTTATTTGTTGGGCTATGCTTCATTTGGGTTTGAGTCTGATAGATGCCAGTTGCTTCTAAACCATTTATAAATGAGTTTTGAATGGGACTTTTGTGTTAGTTTGTGCACTTAGAAGCAAGAGCTTCATCATATCACATATACACCTCTTAGCTATTCTTTCAAAGCAATACTAAGTGAAAGAAAAATGTGGTCAAGACATAACTTAGAGTTGAAAAATCCAACCCAAACAATTCATTAAAACCAAGATGCTAAGGAAAGGAGAAACTGAGTCTTATAAACCATATAGAGGGACCTCTCAATGGACGATGTGGAACAATCCAAAATACCTTCTAGACCATAGCAGTCGAATACTTAGGACGGTGGGATGACTGAAGAGAGCAACCAGTTTTGATACCAAATTGAAAAGGTCAGTTCACGCAACTCTTTAAAATTCAGGTGTTAAAAAAATAAGGAACTGAGCCTTATAAACAACACAAAGGAGACTCTCAATGGGCGATGTAAGACAATCCAAGCCTTAGTGTGTTCAAACTCTTACACCAAACACATGTTAGCAAGCATAATGAAGGTTACTCTTTTGTCACTTACCATTTGTGTGGTATACTCTTCCCCTTGCTTTTTAGGCACTGAATTTGGTTGGTTCTATATGACAATGGTCTTGCATGATATGTCTAGGTGCATTGCGCATTTTATGTTAACCTCTAAATTGAAACAAATCAGTATAAATATTTTGCATGGTTAGGAGAATGAATTCTTTCCCACTTCAAAAGTATCTGGTTGGTTGCATGCTATTGGATATTTCATTTTTCTAAACAACCATCTTTACTTTAGTTATGAAAGTTTTTTTCGATGACTTTTTTATTGGCGAGCGTCCAGTATTATAACAAAAATAATAATAATAATACAAAGAAGATTAGCACACGATCCCAAGGATCTATACAAAGTCTACGACACAAACAAAAGAAAAAAAAAACTTCCTATCCTAATAAAAACATCTTCCAAGTTACAATCCAAGAGCTAAGGAGAGAAAATCAAAACAAATAACTACCAAGCTTCAACTAAGATTTGTTATACAAGCTAGAAATTTATCTCTCTCTAGCAAGTCTAAGGTTTTTTAATTTTTTCAAGTAGTTTCTTTTTAGTAGCACCCGATAGAGTCTTCTAAGGGCTGAAAAAGTTTTCATCCAAAAGGGAATTTGGGGCCTTTGAGACGAATTGACCGACAGTGACATAACTCTATGCTTCTTTCACCCTGTTAGTGACATCCTTTTGTGCATATTGCTCTTGGTTGTTCTTCGTCATAGTCAGATATACACCTATTAGCTATTCTTTTAAAGCAATACTAAGTGAAAGAAAAATGTGGCCAAGGCACAACTTAGTGTGTCCAAACTCTTACACAAAGCACGTTAGCAAGCATCATGAAGGCTACTCTTTTGTCATTTACCTTTCGTGTGGTGTGGTATACTCTTTTCCTTGCCTTTAGACACTGAATTTGGTTTGTTTTATCGGCCAATGGTTCTACATAATATATCTGGGCGCATTCCGTAGTGTATGGTAACATCTGGATTAAAACAAATTAGTATAAATATTTTACATGGTCACGAGAATGAACTCCTTCCCAGTTCAAAAGTATCTGGTTGGTTGCAAGCTATTGGATATTTCATATTTTTAAACAACCATCTTTACTTCAGCTATGAAGTTTTATTATGACTTTGTTGGTACGCGTTTATTATTATAACAAAAAAGAGATAATACAAAAAAGATCAGGACATAACCCCAAGGGTCTACACGAAGCCTATTGCACAAGCAAAATTAGAAAACAAAAACAAACTTCCTATCCTACTAAAAAACATCTTACAAGTTGTAACAACCTAAGAGCAAAGGAGAGCAAAGCAAAACGAATAACTACCAAGCTTAAACCAAGATTTATTAGACTAGCTAGAAAATTGTTTTGCTTTAGCAAGTCTAAGGTTTTCAATTTTTAAAGTAGTTACCATCTAAAATGGAATCTAGGGGCCTTTTGAGACCAGTTGATCAGCGGTGACATCGCTCGTTAGTGGCATCTTTCTATGATTCTTCACCTAGTTAGTGACATCCTCTTTTGCATCTTGCTCTTGATTATCACATGAACCTAAAACACCATTTATATTAGGCATATTAATCAAAGGAGAAATAAAGACTTCCACGTCTTTCTCACTTCAGTAACCCTCTTAATAACATCACTTCCTTGATGAGAAGGAGAATACAATTTTTCAACTTGAGGAGAATCCACTACCACACTTGAAACTATATGGGGAGAGGTGAATACATGAAAAAGCCACCTTACTGATTACACACTTAGATGCAAAGTCTTCCTTGGGATCACAAGATGTAAGCACTACAAAAATAGTAGAAGATGAAAGACATGATGGAATTTTGTCAACCGACGAAGCTTTGAGTAGCTCCCTTGCCTTTCTTTTTTTTTTACGTCTTCCCACTCATTTAGTTTGAGCACCCTTTATCTTCTTCATTAGGTTCTCCTTCTCCTTGATGCCTGCCCTTTGCTCTCCATTCTTGCTTAGGAAAAGAGGCCCATAAATTAAATTTAGCATAAAAGTCTTAGGGATTTCCTTATTACCTTGAACTTTAAGTCTTTAACACACTCTAGTAAAAGTGAGTCTAGTCTTGGATTCAATGTATTCATTAGGATACACGAAGGAGTACTAACACTAGCTACATAACTCAACCTATCATTCGTCCAAAGCTCATGAGGCACATTGTAAGATTTAACCCAAATCGACATGCTATAAAATTCATCCTTAGAAAATTGCAAACCTAGGTGCCATTTCTTGACAATAATTAAACCGCTCCCAAAATGATAAAGGCCACATCCAAAATTTTGACTAAGTGCATCTTCACTCTTAATTTTGGAGAAACAGAAGCCATTGTCATGAGTGACAACCTCATTAATATTATATTTCCATAAATTTTCAGCCCAAGACTTAGGATGATGGAAAAGATCCTTTTATCTATGAAAAAACCCACCAAAGCATGTTCCCCTTGAGCGAGCCCAACCTCAGAAATCTCGAGGGGAGTAAGAAGCTTGTCATTCTCTAAATTACTTTCAAAACCCTTGAGGCTTTTAGATATTGTTAGGTATAATATTCTTTTACCAGATCTGATCACAATGCATCATTCTTAGCAGCAATAAACTCACTAGCACAAGTACCTGGAGCTGTAGCAATGAATTGGTCAGTAGATACCCATAATTTCACGTATTCATCCTCTACATAAACCTCTTGGTTTTGACCAACACCCTTGCTGACACAAAATTTAGGCCATCTCTATTGCAATATTACAGATCTTTTACATCAAGACCCTTAAGACCCTCAGGGCCCCTCGCGATATTGGAGGACAAGGATTCACCCACAACAACACAAGTCTGGTTTGACTTAGCTCAAACTGAAGCTTTGTTATCCAGATCAGTTGCATGCGAGATCCCTTTTGAAGTCTCCTCACCATAACGTTATGTGCCTCTGGATTTCCAAAGTTACCTCACACACACAAATCTTTACATTCACAGAAATCCTCATGATCAGGGTTAGAATTAATACTAGGCATGCTTTTTAAGGAACTTCCATGGCTTGAATCAATTGAATCTAAACTATTCCTTACTAAGTGGGCATGAAACTGTTTCAATGTATGCTTTTGTAGACATTGTACACTTGATTCTAGCTTTCTTTCCCATTGAAAAGAACTACTAGAGTGAGAAGCTCAACAGTTGCAGAGATGAAATCAAGGGACTTGAAGAAGAAACTAGAATCTAGGTTCTCCTCTATCACGCCCATGTTGATCCACTGCTCCCACGAAGTTTTGTCCTCCTAGAATTTGATCATCATTTTGCTTTTCTCTCTGGAGAACTTGCTTTACTCTGCTCCATTGCCTCTTTCATTCTTCAACTAAATACACCTCTCGGCCAGTTTCTTCTTTCTGTCTCTTCTCTCTTGGCATTCCATTCCACACCCTTGAACTCTTGGGCAGAGGAGGATAATCGTTGGGCAATGAAACTCGAACCCTAGCAGGCCACCACATTCGCTATTCTCCTATTGGAGAGCCTTCAGTCATGAACTAGTGGCTTAGTAGTCATTGTCTCTCCTGTGCACAAAGAGAGAGCTCAAATTGAAGAGAGAGAGAGAGAGAGAGAGAGAGAGTTAATTATGGGACTTTTTTTATGTTGAACAGTTCTCTGAGTTGTCGGCAACTGGATTTTACAATTTATCGAGCGCACTTATCCTTTGATTTTTGGTGTGTGCCACACTATTTAGATAAGGGCTATCCTTCTGTTCACATTATTCGATAAGATGCTTGCTTTTAAGTGTAAACACATTTCTTTTTTGACAATTTTTTTGAGGAAGGGGTGTGGTTCAAAGGTGTGTCAGAAACCTTGTGACTCATGCAAATCATCTTAGGTTTGAAAAACAAATGCAGATACAACCGGAATAATTAAAATTTAGTCCAGCACTTGTGGTATTTGATGAAGAAAAAAATTAACTAGATTTGTTTCCAAACTATTTAATTATGACAACGAAACAGGAGGGGGGAAAGTTT
Organism: Heliamphora exappendiculata; assembly: GCA_034768845.1. NCBI lineage: Eukaryota > Viridiplantae > Streptophyta > Magnoliopsida > Ericales > Sarraceniaceae > Heliamphora > Heliamphora exappendiculata. The sequence goes on along the minus strand of JAOTRH010046634.1, from coordinate 10,133 downwards.
TGGCATACAAGAGAAAATTTATAGAATTAGATGAAATTCTTATTAGAAGCTCCTGTCATATCCAGTGACTTGTGGCCATGTACACCAAAATACTAAAAACAATTTGCCTCTCTTTCCAATTCTTTCACAGTTCCATTTCTTTTTATTTTAATAGAGAAATACAAAATATAAGTCATGTGATGTAAACTCGATACATCAAGGACACCCCCCACCCCCCCAAAAAAAAAAGAAAAAGAAAAAAGAAAAAGAAGAAGTCTTTATCAAGGATTTAGATGATTTTAATATCTATATTACATGTAAAATCCCTGTGTTAGTGTAATAATCTATTTCACATCGGGTGTGGATGAGAAGTTAGATTAATATATAATAAATCACTAACTACTACTTAAGTAACTCGAGTTTATTCTTGTGGGCCAAGTTGGTACCTTACTTTCGTTGGTAATGGAATTAACAAGGGATGGGTCATTACAAATGGTATCAGAGCGAAGTATGGTGTCACGACGGGTTTTGTGGCAGTTTGGTGTGGGATTAGAGGCTCCGAAGAGGGGTAGAGATCCAAGGTTGTGTACCATAGTACCATGACTCCACATATGGGCTGATCTGTGGTTGCATATTATCTGCTACCCATATCGGCCAATCAGGAGAAATTACTGAGTCATAGGGTTGCAACGAGTATATTGCATAATTAAAGAGGGGGAGAATATAATAACTCATCTTTCGTCGGTTGTGGATGAGAAGTTCGATTAAGTAAACCGAGCTTAGGCTTTTGGGTTAAATTTGTAATCCATTTTCTAAAATTATTGGGCCAACAAGCAACGAGTCGTTACATTTAGTCTCTTAATTGTGGTAAATTAGGCAATCCGTCTTCTGTTTCTTAAACTTTTTAGTTTTGTTGGCCTATTGAACCATTTTCAACTACTCATATATGATGATGTCTATACGATTGAGTTAAACCATGTTGAGGTCTATTGTCATTTGTAACTGCAAGTCCTATTGATTTACCTTCTAATCTTACAAATATATCATCAACATTGGTCTAATTTCTATCCAGAAGCAAATCCCTGTGCCAAGTTCTGAAATCCATGATTGGGATTTTGAACAACTACCAATAGAGTTTGTCTCCACAAGATATCGTGAGTGATGGTTACCTTACCAGTTGAGTTTCATGCAATAAAAATTTGGACTTTCTTGGACACTAGGCAGAGTGAAATAATATTTTCATCAAACAGTCAATTCAGTACGAGGACATCTGGCACTTGTCAATTGGTTTGCTCTTGGACTCGATCACCGCATGGGATACTGTAACCAAGAATATGTAGAATACCGGAACAGTCCTTAAGAAGCGATATGAGATATTATAAGTTGTCAACCCTTCATTAGTTGGACATTTCTGGCTTTATAATCGCTAAATTTCTATTTATATGACAATAGGTGAAGACATTGGCTCGCATTGTTGAAGGAGATGCAGGAAAGGCAATTTGCAAGGAAGCAGAAAGGTTAAAACCTGCAGCTGTTGTCATGGGTACCAGAGGCCGAAGCTTAATCCAAAGGTCACTTTCTGTCTCCTTCCTTCGCTCCTCTCTCTCTCTCTCTCTCTCTCTCTGATGTGCATGGTGGGGTTCTCTTCAGTGTACTGCAGGGAAGTGCGAGTGAGTATTGCTTCCACAACTGTAAAACAGCGCCCATTGTTGTAGTTCCAGGAAAAGGTATCTTGTCATAACTACATGAATCCTTAGACTCTCTATAAATGATATATCAGTGGCTACAGAATTTTAAATGAAATTGTTATATGGAACTGGCAGAAGATGGAGACGTGTCTGTGATGTAGTTGACGTGACAAAAGATAAGATACAGATTCCACATGTATGCAAAACCTTGTTCCGTTGTCGGTGAAGTAGCAGCTGCTGTGATGAAGACATGTTTGCTTTTATATTATGTGAATCCTGTTGGTAGTAGTTTTGTTACGTAGAGATGTACTCATGACTATTCTCTATAAACTGTTGTAATTAGGTAGTTAGTTGTTTGAAAGGCATTGAAGTATAACTGAATGTGTGGCTGTATATTAAATACGAGCCATCTAAACATTCACAATTTACAAATTTGTAAATTTGAGTCCTCCCTCGTTGTCAACTGGTCTCATCTTTTGTGCCATCTCAAATGCTGTTTGACTAGTTTCCTGTTGTTATTGCTTCTTTGCCTCCCTAAAAGTCAGAGGTTGAGGTGTGCTACTCTCATCTCCTAACTTCTCAACGTGTTACAAGTCACAAGTTACATCAGGCTTGTAATGAAAAACATTTGATGGTGCCTTTATCCTCAGTTAATACTTCTCACCCAAAATCTTGACTTTGAAACTCCTCGACAATCCAATACAGTTGCTTTATCTAATAATTCCAGATTTTCCTAAAAAGGCCACTGCAAGCACAAATCCTGAGGAAAATGTTGTCTTGATTCGGTAGAGGAATCATATGCATGCCGAATCTGTCATGATGTTTGGGCCTACAATTAATGGTATCGTATTGATGTTGCACAAACTATAGAGCTAGAGTAGAACTTGAATTTTAAAGAGCAGCTTTTGAGTTAAATACATAGCTATACTATTCAATTAAGAACAATAGTGTTTCCAGCAGCTACCCTTTATACATCTCACTTTTTCGCAAAACCTTCTTTAGAAATAAAAAAAATACATAGTAAATGTAGTTTATGATGGATTTGGAAAATTTGGGATATTTTAAATTTTAGAAAAAAATAGGTTAGCTTTTAGTTTATGGGATGGATCCTAGAACTGATAGGTTAGCTTTTAGTTTCTTTACTTCACTTTCTTAATAGGTTGATGGTTTCATCATAGAAATGAGGATGAATTCATCAAAAAGATGCTCCATCTTTGTATTTCTTCCTGTATTTTTTATGCCAAAGGGTGAACTTTGCAATGTGGCTGCTGTCGAGGGAATGATTGATAATTGGTTTATATTGATCCTTCTTAGGAGTCTTATTCATACCTACAATCTGCATAAAGTTGTCTCGGCGATTAGCCAGTTGATAGTGCCCCAACTATTATGACTCATGTGACAATCATAATTGGTTTATGCACATGACATGTTTAAATGAAAAGACAGCCAGCTCATGAGTCAAAACCTCATAAAAAGAAACGCAGAAAATGAAAGAAAAGGCTACTAGAATGACTCGGACTGGGAACCCTGACCTTCCTTAATCCTTCACTTTGGTTGCTCATTATTTGCCTACCCTGTTTGCCTCCTATCCTAATAAACCTGGTAGGGAAATCTGCTAACCATAGATGAATTCTCTTGTCAACTTTCTCAATCCATGACTCATAGTTTATTGAAGAAATTGCATATGGAGAATGTGCTTAAAATGGAAACCGGAAACTCTAATATAGAAACTACCAATACCAGATTCAATCTGTGTATATGAAATATTGGCGTAGTTCATGATTGATTATGTTTGAAGCTTTGGCTGTGCTCTTTACTTTCAGACCAAGGATGAGTCCATAAGCCCGTGGTTGACAACGGGTGGTAACAGCTTGGGCCTTTGTATTGGCCAGAAAGCTTCTTGGGTTGGCCCTGGTCTGTATTCCTTCCTTTCTGGAAGGAAGAGAGAAGTATGTGTTTTGGGGGTGGGGGGTTGGGTTCCCAAGAAAATATCTGAGGAATTATGTGGTTCAATGATTCTCTAGGTTGTGCAGGTAATTCATTCGGATTCTCCTGCCAAGTAAAAGACAGAAACTTGAGTGCTGAGGAAAAGACCTGAACTTTGGGGTTAATATATGTATTTTTCCCAGTAAATATCAACTCAAGAGCTGTACTAACATTCACCACATAACCCAGAGAATCTTTCTAGGGTTTAGCTTTTACTCCTTGAATCCCCACTATGTAAAATGAAGGAAGGGAAAATGCCACCCCAACATAAGTGGGCCTCGGAAAGGGAAAAGGCAAAAGCACCTCTCCCCATCCACTTGAGCAAGGACAGATGCAGACCTAACGGGAGATGATTATGACTGGCTGTTACTCTCCAGTTTTTGAAAAACTTATGTTGTTATAGCAATATAAATCTCAAATATTCAAAAATTATATATGTTCTCCATCTCTCTCAATATATTTTTAAATTTTTTGTAATACCTGCTCTCCAATTTTTTTTTTTTTTTAAATCATTCGCTCCCCTTAACTAAAAATCTAGGTCCGTCCATGCACTTGAGGCAGAGAGAATTACAGAGATCTTGCCTGCTAATAAGACAGGGCCTACCCCCTCTCTCTATTCTTATGGCTTGAAAATGAAGGAAAAGTAAGGCTCCTTTGGTGGGCTCCCCTTCATAGCTGCAATCCAACACTGACTAGAGCCTTTCTTAAGCATTAAGACATGAATAGAAAGATAGGGACTCTGGGTTAACTTGTCGAGAATAGTAATAGTGGCACACCCAATATATGTTATAGAGTTTAAGATCTGCAATTGATTTCACAGTTTTTAGTTCTCATTATTTTCTAACTATTAAAAAATACAAGGCAAGTATGGTTGGTTTATAAACCAAATGGTAAAAAAAAAGGGAACTTGAAGTGCCAGTGTTACGGTGGGACTAGCAATGCTGTGTGCGGTAGTCAGCTCTTCTTCTTTTTATTGAATTGTTGTAGGTTTTATTACTCTTCTTCCATTCTACCCTTTCCTTTTAGCTGACTTTGGAAAATGCTTAAAGAAGATCCTTAACATCGAATAATTATTCAACAAGATCAGGTTTGATGATTTAGATGCTATGATGAGTGAGCAGCCCCGTCCCTTCTTAGACGAATGGGAAACCTAAGGAACATGGTTAGTCAGTGACTGCCATTGATATTTCCTCCCATCTACGCTCTGTACACTACAAATGTGTTCTTATGTTTTTTGGAAAGATGCTTGGTATTTGCTTGTAGTAAATACTAATATGTTTGTGTTTGGTTATTTCAAGGTCTCCCAGTTATCATTAGTATGCTATTGAAATCACAGGATGTTATGTTATCAATAGCAAACCTAATCCAAGGTACATATAATAAGCTGAGCGTAATTACAACTGTTCCCAACTACCAGCACTGCAACAACCCAGAACAAAAGTTGATTGAAAAAACCAAAAGTTGATAGAGAATTTATGAACGTATACTTGGGGAGAATCAGTTGGAGTCCCGGGGCTGTTCAGGAAGATGCACCCAATGTTTCTGGTCTTCTTTCTTTGTTTGCTTGACCACTCATAATGTTGCAAAATGATTATGGCTTGAACTTGAGTTATTTTATGGTTTGACAATGAGATAATTGTGATATACGTGCTTTAGACTTGCAAAATCATGATACTAACTCGGTAATTTAGATACGATTAAGACAAAAACAGGTAAGATAGATTCAAATTGATATGCGATGATGCCATTAGTCAATTAAACGTACAATAATTCTGCCAAGATAATTAAGTGTTTTAAGGTTGTCACTGAGATTAATTGTAAATTTGGAGGTCATGTCTCTTGTGCTAGACTTCCATGGGCAATGCCTTGACTTATTCAGTGCGCAGGTCTCTTGGAAGTGGGATTGTGCAAAATTACCATGCTGGGGTCCAAAATTACCATGCTTGGGTCCAAAACGGTCCTGTCTAAGATTGGTTACCAGGTCATTTTAAAAAGAGTACTGCAAACAGTCCTAACAACAATATGGAAAGGATTGGATGTGTTTGTACCTGTGAGTCATTATTTATTCCCCCTTACGCCTTCTTTCTCTGTCTAATTATCAGCGTCTTAATCAACATGTCTCATTCTGTTCCAAGAAATGGTCCAGCAGTTGGCTCCAATCCTGTCCATCACGGGATTGTAACATTGTCGTTGAGGTTTCATTCGTCATCATACAAACTCGTGCCTCTTGATCCTTTACGTTGTAGTGTTTTGAGAAATTACAATTCTTTTTCTGGTGATTCTTCTAACTTTCCAATTTCATAGTTTGGACACCATATAAGTATTGTTTTGTCATTTGACTGATGCATTATTGTAACTTTGTTCTGATAACACAGTTGAGTTTAGTATTGTTTTGCCATTCCACCACACACTGGAGAAGTTGAGGCTAAAATGTATCTTCTCATTATCATAGTTATTTCTACATTGCTAGTATACATACAACTATACACTTTATGTACTGGCAATACAGAAAAAAAGAATCAAGAAAAAAGGGCGTTTGGATTAAAATCATCAAATAAATCATATGATCTATATTCTGATTCACATCTCCATCTTCATATTGCTAGCTTCACGTGAACCTGCAAATAAATGAAATCCCATTTATTCAGATTCAGCACTTGAGAGCAAAATCCCATTTATATTTATATATGGCTTAGAGAAAGTTTATATGATTGCATAGGGACTTGGGAACACTCAGATGTGGTAAGCATAAGATGCATACACCAAAAATCCAATGGCTGTGACATTGTCGTGTCTCAAGTTAACCAGTGTGATCAAATGTCCACAACCATCCGATTTTATGGGATTAGATTTTGGTATAGTATTCGAATGGGATTGATCTCAGTTTTTTTTTTTTTTTGCAACTCCTGATAATGCATGTGCACTATTTAACTGTGGATTTGTGACATGTGGCCATTTTGTGTCCATCAAGAAAAAATGCACCACTCCTTTTGTTGCCTTCTCTTTTTGCAAGAAAGGTTTTTGGAAAGTATAGGGCTTCAATCATTTTCGGTGGGAAGAACCAGAAAAAGAAAGATTCCTTCCAATGAAATTTCATGATATAACTCAAAGAGCACCCTTCTTTGTCAACTTTCTTCCCATACAATTATGAGAAACATGAATTGAAGATTGACATTTGAAAAGACTTGTTAGTTCTATATACCTGTAAATTGCTGGGGTTGAAATGATGTTGGTCTTCCTAGTAGAAACTCCATACTGTAAGGGTTTTGTAGATTGGCATCCCAAGCTGCTGAAGATTGGATTTGCTGTAGGGTGAATATAACTTTTGTGAGAAAAAACTGTACATAATAAGTACACAACATATAGACTGGGGGTAAAATATTGTTAAGGCGAAGAAATTACATCGAAGCAGGTTGAATCAAAAAATGTTTCGGGGATTGATATAGGAGCACTAATGGTTCTCCGAATTGCCATGTCTGGAGAAGCATTGATTCCCATTTCCAATCCACCACATGAAACTATTTGTTGTAGAGGATCAAACTGAAGGTAAGCAGGATTAACCACTTCTGATGATACCCCAATTGGGAAATTGGATGTGCATGCTGGAAACATCTGTAGTGTAAAAGCAAAATAGATTAAAATTAACAGCAGAAAATTGCTGACATTTACATTTGCTATGTTCCTGCTTGGTCGATGTGTTCTTTTACCTCTTTGGTAAAAAGGTTGTCGACGTTGAAGTCGAGGGTTGGATTTACAGCAGCTAATTTCATGGACAGGAACTGTTTAGGCAACAATCAGAACACAGAGGAAGATCATCACTTACACACTGCTCATGAAGAAGAATTGAAATTAAAAAACCGTTTATGATGAGAGAGGGGTATGCTACCTCGACTTGTCTTTGAAGAGATTGGACATAGTTGATGATTTCGTCAAGCATTCCAGCCTTCCCGGTGATCTTATTGCATCCTGGTACTAAATCTTGCAGGTATTTCATTCTCTCACTGATCTTCTCTCTTCTCACCTGCATAGTTTCACAGATGCATTGCATAAAAACAGAGGAGTTTAGGAATTTAGAATATATACAAGTTCAACGAGAACCCCAATTAATTAATATATAGCAGCATTCTAAATCGCGATATTAGAACACGCATCTCATATCGTCAGAGTATCGGCCGTTCGATAAGTATCAATATCGGAAGTCTAAATTTCGTTCTATATCAGCGGATATGATACGTGTCGGTATTTAAAACTCTAATATAGAGGGGAATTTTCACACATACTCTTTCAGCCAAGCTGTGGCTGTCAGTGGCTTGGCCGCGGCGTGCACGGACGTGAATGTAATCGGGCTTTTGAACGTCGGAAACCTTTGAGTTCTCCTTTGAAGTATCTGCAGAATTCTCTCTCTTGATGTTGTTATTGTTTCCGCTTGTGTTCTTGCTATTGTTGCTGTTCTGCTCTGTGTTCTTGGACTCTCCCTCTTCATTACATCCTTTGATCCTTTTTTCCTTGGGTTCTTCTTCTGCTACTCCCTGCATAGGTTCCATAAAGATTTTCATTTTTGAATTTCTTAGTTCCGTGGACATTAGTTTTGCATTTATAGAAGTTCAATTGTGTTACTTGCGTACACAACTGACCACCGATTAACCACACACAAACACACAAACACATATCTGTCTGTGGTTAAGTGGGTGATCGATTGTTTGCGATTGAGTCGGTAATTGTTTGTCGTGTAAATAACATTTTCGATAGAATTTTTCTTCAAGTTGTCAAAATGATTCAATGTAGAGAGAGATGCTCACAACTTTTGTCGGCGAATCAATTCATAAAACAAAAGGAAGACGAACCTTGAGGATCTGGTTCTTATCAGCCTTCCTCTTCTTGAAGCTCTCTCTTCCGACGGTGGAACTCGTCTTCTCCGGCGAAGTGGGTTGTCTCTGTTTCGTTTCAGTCACCGCCACCTCTGCTACTTCCGCCGCCGCCGCCGGACAGCTGGTTGTCGTTGAGATTCCATAACCCATCTCAAACCCAGACCCAATCCCCAACCCACTAGACCCAAGACCCGAACCCTCCCCCCCACCAAACTGACCAAAATCCGGCCACCCATTATCCAAACCTGGATCCGCCTTCACTGCGCGGGTCACCAATTCGTTAAGACCCGCGTCACTCCCAACCAAACTCTGAAACTGCGGTGGCACAGAAAAGCCGTCGTAGAAATCATTTCTTCCATCGAAACGTTGTCGTTGCTGAAAGAACTGTTCTTGTTGCCACTTCATGCGAGTCCGCTGTCTCTCGAGGACGGTCGTGTCCGTACAGTTTCCGGCGAGATTTCCCGGCGCGTCGAGGCAGTGTAACATCTCCGGCGAAGCTCTATTCATCACCAATATATATATATATATATATATATATAGAGAGAGAGAGAGAGAGAGAGAAATGGGGGAATGAGCGTTGCTATCTTGAGCGGGGTGTGATTTGAGGCAAGTATAAAAGGCGGTGGGTGCTGTGGGGATTAGGCACCTTTCTATGCTTTCATGCCTAACTCACGTCTTCTTTTTTTCTAACCCGACGCGTTATGGCTGTCGCGCTGCACTCTCTCTCTCTCTCTCTCTCTCTCTCTCTCTCTCTCTCTATGTATATGTGTATGTACAGTGTATATCGTTTCTGTTAACGAAAAAACGAAGACTGGTGGCCGCTGCAGTTCGGATCGTCTGAGGGAAAATAAAGTGTTAGGCTTAAGAAGAGGGGCAGTGAAGAGGGGCAGTGGGGTATGTATATATATAAGGGACTTAGGGACTCCTTGTCAGGATAAGCTTTTATATAAAATACAAATTAGCTAAAAACATTAAAAAAATTAACATAAGTGGCAAGAAAATAAAAAATAAAAAATAAAAAATTTAAATAAAAATACAATAGTTTTTAAAATATTTTTATTTAAATTTGGATCATATTGTAAGAGAGAATAACATTCAACGCGTGATAACTTATTTATTATACTGTTAATGATATATGATTATTATAATCAATTATATAAAATAATAGTGCTGTTCAATTTGAGTAAAAAGAATAATTTTTTATTCAGTCAATTAACCATTCAAAAGCTAGTTTAAGTGCTTGTTTGATTTAAGTGATTTGTGGACAAAGAAAAAGTAATCCAAATAAGATTGAGATTTTTTTTTTGGTACTTGTTGAGAGAATATCCAACGCCGAAATAAAATACATGCTCGGGATCCAAAAAATACATCTTTATTAAGCTTTCAACAATTTACAATAATATGAAATTACAGATAATGAAATAACAGGAATAATAAAATGGAATTTGCAAACCGAGTCCTTCAATCGCAGTTTCCTTAAGAATGATTCGCTGCCTACCGAGGGTGTTGTAGGGATTCTACCGGCGTCACTTTCTCAGGATAAAACGGTTCCACGATCTCTGGAACACCACCAAGGATCGGCTACGAACGCTCTTCGTCTGTCTTTCTCTCT
>JAOTRH010046603.1:0-19709 GCA_034768845.1 Heliamphora exappendiculata | reverse complement strand
AACCTTCCAATTTCTTTCAAGTCCAGTGCCGAAACAAGATCTTCCAAGAACACCACAACCAACCCCGGCTCATGAAAGACAGTGAGCACCGAAGAAAACACTGACGTTTTCTGTTGGGATCAAAAGACATTGCAAGGAAAACCCTGACGTTTTCAACATTATCAGCATCATCAGAAAACGATATCCCCAACTCCCAAAAAAAAAAAAAAAAACTATGCACACTTTACGCAGAAAGGAAACAACATACAACCAATCCAAAAACACAAAATGACTCAAAATCGCTTCACCGATAACGCACAAAAAGGACTGAGAAATACTTCAATCCCTAAAACATAAAGAAAGAAATAAAGAAAAACAATAATTGTTCAGTCAAAGAAAAACCCTAGAAGCATCAAATTATACATTACATCAAAGAGGAGGGGAAATCGGATAAGAGAAAGAATAAATCAAAACAATCAAACCCTAACAAACATCGAAAAAAGAACGATCCAAGAAAGCTTACTCGTGATTCTTGAAGGAGATGAACCAAGAGAAGCTTACAGAGAACAGCACAAGACGCTAGAGAGAGAACATGGAAAGAAACTGCGAGCTGAAGTGAGAGGAAGAGGGGAGGGCGCAAGGGTTTGTAGAAAGCGAAAGTGAGAGAAGAATGGCGCAAGGGTTTGGTTCGTAGAAAGCGAAAGTGAGAGAAGAATGGCGCAAGGGTTTGTAGAAAGAAGGATTTATTATTGAAAGGGTAAAAGCGAGTGTAGTTTTTCAGATTAGTTTTCTTTCTCTCCCCACGAGTGGGAACTATATTTTTGATTTATGTTTTTATCTCAATTTGGCAAAGAAAAATAACAATAATAATAATAATATTTTTAGATAATTATACTTACTTCTCCTGAATTTTAAGCTTATTACAGTGACTTCTCTTGTAATTTAATTTTTAACATCAATTGCATTTAATTAAAATTTTCGTTAAAATTTAACAAAAATCAGTATTTCTAGCCCAAAATCACCATTCAAACCACATTTCTCTCCTCCCAAAAGCTCTCTTCCTAAGGAAATGGTGATTTTGGGGCGGGAATAGTGATTTTGGGGCGAGAATGGTGATTTTCGTTAAATTTCAACGAACATTTTAATAGTTTGATGCAATTGATGTTAAAAATTAAATTTCATGGGAGATTTGTATAATTTCAGAGATTACATGAAAAGTCCATATAATAAGCTTAAACCTCATAGGAGGTAAGTATAATTATCTCTACTATTTTTAAATTTTTAAATGTGTATACAAATAATTTTTAAAAAAATATTAACGTGTGTTTGATTTAAATTTTTTTATATGTATTTTATTATGTAGCATTAGTTCAAATAAATATATTTTTTTAAAATTAGAATTAGAAAATAAAAAATACAAAATAGATAAGGCCCTATTTGGGTGAATGGCTTATTGACTTATTTGCTTATTGCAAATAAGCCAGAACACAAATAAACCAGGTCGTTTGAGTAACCATTGGCTTATTTGGCTTATAAGCTACTTCGTTTGACTTATCATCTAGTTTATTTGACTTATTTTGACTTATTTGTTATCTAAATAAGTTTATTTAGTTTATTTGCCTTATTTACCTTATTTGCTTATTTTTTATTTTTTGCTTATTTAGTTATCCAAACAACGTGACTTATTTTTTGGCTTATAAGCCAAATAAGTCATAAGTCCTCCCAAACATGACCAAGATTAGAATAAGGCACTTAAACAGGTTTTTTATACTTTTTGTTTTTAGTAAAAACATGACTTTAATCCGAACGGTCATACTTTTTAATTTTCTCTCAAAATAAAAAATCGAAAAAATAAAAAATTTGAACAAAAAGAAAAGTTTAAGAAATTGTGGAAAAAGCATGGGCTGTTTAAGCCCAAACGCATGCTTATATTTATCTTTTATTTTTTAAAATTTTTCTCTTATTTTTATATTTTTAGTTTTAATAATTTTATATTTTTTATTTTTATTTTTTATTAGCAATATCCCAGTTTACGAACTTCCAAGATATATTTTCATTTTCGTTACTCATTCACTCACTATCTCCACCTCATATTATTGTATTGTTATTCTTAAATCTTTGTTTGCTTACTCTTCATTGGATGAAAGGTTCCATGAAAATTCACGGCATTTGCTGGTTAAATTAATATAATTAAAGGATTTGGTTTCTCTTCGGTCCAGTTGAGAACTAGAGAGGTTTAGTTATATATTTTATGGGTTCAAAATAAATATATTTTGATGTTCTGTATCGTTTATTTTATTATTCTTTATTTATATATTATTACTGTAAAAGAGTAAATTGTTCGGATATCGTTAACTATTTTAACAAATCACATTTATGTTAATAAAAATAATAATAAATTAAACATCATAGTTTATTTTTATTAATACAAATATAATTTGTTAAGGTAATTAATGATATCCGATTAATTTAATTTTTTACAGTAATTATTTATAATTAAATAATAATAAAATAAACTGTACAAATCATTAAAATATATTTATTTTAAACCCATAAAATATATGATCGAACCTCTCCCGTCCTCAAATGGATTGGTGAGAAACCTCACCCATATTTAAATTGCTATTGGGAAATCCTAATAAAAATTTGCAAAGAAGCTACTTAGAATGCAAATTTTATTTTAAGTTTGTAAAAATGGTAAATTGGTTCACACTAATTTAAATTGTAAGATTTTGTTCAATTTTTTAGATAATTTGATTTCAATTCTAAGTAATTAAGAATTGTTCATTATAATTTTATTCTTAGATGAAGTTTAAAGAATATCGTATGAAATCGAATTGAACTATTCTTTAGTTTTTTCATCTTACATACAATTTATTTTTTTACTCACTTTTCCTAATATATGATAATATTATATAATACGTTGGTCATTAGTACAATAATAATAAAATAACAAATTTGGCGCACATGCATAGGGATCCTACTGGACATGTCAAATTTGTAACAAATAAATTTCTAATCCGATAATAGAACATTAAAAAAAATATGCACAAAATATAGTTTTATTATTTTAATGAAAATGTGTGCAATCCTTTCCTACAATACCGAATTCAAAAAAAAATGCAAATATAATTTTATAACTTTAATGAAAATGTGTGCAGTTGTGGTGCCGAGATTTTGGATTTTTGCAAAAATAGAAAATTCAAAAGTTAGTTTTAAATATTTGTTTAACAACTTGAAAAATCAAAAATTTTGAAAACACTTTTTATTGAAAAATAGAATCGCCACTTGTTTTTTGAGAAAAATCAAAAAAAACAAAAAGAAACCACTAATCTTTAAAATGTTTAACCAAATAAAACATGGATCCGGGAGGTAAGGTACGAATCGAGAAATGTGTTAGGTACTCCATTCGTCCAACCAGGAGGTTGGGCTCTATTAATCATCATTAGTTCTTAATTAACTTTTTCAAATGCATGCAAATACAGAAAGTAGAAATAAATAGAGAAAAATCAAAATCAAATAATGAAAAATAACATAGTATAGGTATATAAAACATAACACAAAGCATAAAAGGAATCATAAGTCCTAAACATGCAAGATTTATACTAAAGATACTTGATGAAAACCGCATACAATAAACAAATTATGAAATCATTAAAAGAAACTAACAAACCCTAATCATATCAAAATTAAACTATGATTAGCATAACATGGGTTTAAAGAAAGGAAAAGCAATCTTAAAGAATTCTAAACCTCACTCATTCTGAAAGCATATTATAAACTGCATACTAGAGATCATACATAACATGACAGAAAATTGTAACAGCGAAATTAAGCTACTAAAAATGAAAAAAGGTTGCAGCCGTAACATTGGAATGTTGCAGTCGCAAGGACAAATGGGGCAAAGTGCATGGGCGCAAGGATCACTGTTGCAACTGTGAAGATGTAAGTGCCAGAAGGTTGCATCTGCAACATTGATTGTTGCGACCGCAAGGAATTTAGGTACTATTTGATGAATTTTAGAAAATAGTGTATTTGGTGTGAATGTGTGACGATATAAAACAAAAATCACAAAAGAATGCAGAACTGTTTCAATTAAAGCTACAACGAAAGTATGAAAAGTTTGATGTTATCTAAATTCTTAGGATTAAGCATGCTAATAATGTGACTAATCAAAATTAAGCATGTGAACAGGATTACTATGATTAAAAATGATAATCTCAAATCGAAACACTAGGACATACAGATAGTAAATTAAAATTGAAATTTTAACCTGACCTCTCCACGGGGATAGAAAATGTGGAGAGGAAAATGTTGGGGTTCGTACAAGTGTACCTAGAACACGATGATTCGAGTGTATCCTCGAGTTGTACGATGCGACAATCGTCTATTTGGTCCTTGGGAAGTGCTCCAATTCCAGTACTCGGGAGGGCAACAGTATAGGTCGGGGTGTGAGTAAATTGATTGGCAGAGTATCAACGTCGGTCAAATCGTCCTCCTAAAATCATACTTAAGGTATATTTATATAGAAAATGCCACCCAATGAGGTGATGGCACGTCTTAGGCTCAGAATATGCATACGAAGGTTGCGATCGCCACCTTTGAAGGTTGCGATCGTGAGGTTCATCTGGCGGCCGCAATATTTTTTAGAGTTTCTAAGAGTTTCTTATTACAGTCACGAGAAAGAAGGTTGCGGTTGCAAGGTTCAAAGGTTGCGGTCGCGAGAATTTGGGTCAGTGAATAACTAGGTTGCGAGGTTCAAAAGGTTCCTCGAGGTTCAAAAGTCGTGATCTTGTGGTTTGATTTCACGAAATACTAATTTTGAATAATTTATCGACGATCATTTAAAGACTTTGCACGTCATCTCACTCGATATTTATCTTTGGATTCACCCAAATAATCCTAAGATTTGACGGGGTTAAATCAAAGTGTCTACAGCAATCTCTTGTGATACGAAGCTTGGATTCAATATTCAAAAATAGGGATTGTAATTCAACAACTAGCACAACTTGCTGTCGAATCGAACTAGTTAATAACTTTTCCAAACCTTCAAATTAAGAAAGTTGAAGGAGGGCTTAACCAAGGGCTTAAAAACTTGATACCCAATCTGACATTTTGTGAGAAAAAATTTTAATATGATAAATATAAAAATAAATAAAATACTACTAATAACTATAATTTAAAATTTTTGAATGATATTATTAGATCTTTAATTCAAGTTATATTGTTATAGAATCAATACAAAATGTGGTGATAAAGCGAATGGAGGACATAATTAGCGCATATGGTGATACAAAAAAATTATTTCTAAAAAAAAATTGGACTAATTACTAAAAAATACAAATAGTGAATTTATGATCTAAAAGTCCAAATTCCTATCCGATAAAGTTATTTGGAATCTTTGAAGCAATATATGTAGAAATTGGTACAATTAAAGGGGGTATTATTTCATATTAAGAGTTAGAAATATTGTAAAATTTATTAGTTTGTAAAACATTATTTTTGTATATATTAGTGCGAGCCCGTTGTCTTGAATCTAGTGGGTTATAAAACATAATAAGCTAATGTAGGTCTGTTTAATCTTACTTCAAATTGGTAACTCTGAATTTAGTCACACCTTGTATTTTCTCAATTTCTGTATCACTTTTCTTTTTGTAGAGATTTTTTTTTTGTGAAGTCTGCACACATCTATATAGAGCTTTTTTTTTTTTTTTTGCAAAGTCTACACACATCTATATAAATATGAGGGAAATCAGATAATAAATTAGCCAACCTGAAGTCCACGTCAGCAAACGAGAGCCCAATTCAACATTCTAAACAACCGAGCGCTAAGGTGGATTTAGCTCAAGTAGTTCAACTTTCTAGCTCAGGTAAACATGAGAGCTCGGCTTGCAATGGTTGAGCTAGAAGATCTTAAGGCAAGACCGTTCGAGCTCATAGCCCACGTATCCGAGCCTAACGCCTCTATCGTTGTGTCAGAGGCAATTAAACCACCTTCAAACTTAGAGTGTCAGGAGCAGTTAAACCACCCCCATAGTTAAGAGTGTCAAGGGTGGTTGACCATACCCCATACATACAGGGCATGAGAGTAAGTGGAACAAGTTGAATATACAAAATAGGCAGTAATCATGATTCAGCTTTAGCAGTTGAATTAGTAGAGAAAGGACAATCCAACCCTGCTAATGTCGGGTTAGAACAAACGAGCTATTTCAGGTCAAGTCCATTTTTCCCTATAAAAGGCGGACAAACTACACCCCAAGTATGTATTCACTACTTATGGAGCTAAAACTCTGCTAAAATATTCTCTAAACTTTTTTGCCTTTTTCTTTCTAAAATCAATTCCTAATCTGATTGTTGAAAGGTCTTCTGGTTGAGTAACCACCAATGCATTCTCACTCATTTTTTGTGCAGACACACGTGGATAACCCATTGAACATATCTAGCCAGCGTGGATAGGACCCGTAGATCAAAATCATTAATCCCCTACAATCTTGGTGCCGTTTGTGGGAATTTACAAATAACGTCTTCATGGCTAGCCAGGAAAACCACGCCTACAGCAACCAGCGGAGAGAGTAAGCCAAGCATCGTGTAGAGGTTTCATGTTCAAAGCATCACAAAGAGGTGTCACGTTCACACTGTCACCTTGGAAGGAGGCACCAGGTTCACTTTGAAGTCCATGTTGACGGATCAAGATTTAATTTAAGAGAGGATACTGATGATGTCGAGCCATAACTTCTGAGAGGGATCACCCATCCCGCTATTCCTTACAGCGGGTGGTGAAGCAGTATCAAGATGAGCTAGGCAGATGTGACCAACAACTTGCCAAACTACGAAAAGAGTTGTGCGATGCCAGGGTCCAGTTGGACCCAACACGTGCACCAAGGTCTCAACAAGACCCACCATAAGTCAGCTGAGGTGGAGGTGCCCGAACAAAACCTGAAGGACAGTAGAGGAAGGTGGTTCTAAACAGAAGCCATATGTTTGGAATAAAAAAACAGAGAATAGGCCAAACCCAAACCTCCAATAACTCTCCCCTCGTAACTATTGGGTGATCAGCTAGAGGTGCAAGTTCTCAAACGGGGGAGCCCCCGAAGGAAGGCCGGAGGTCAAGAATGATGACCAGAAGGGGAACTTAAAGCAATGGCTGCATCTATAGCTTGAGGGGAGGCTCCAACCCCTCTTTGGGAGGTCGGACAAAGATGTTGCACAACGGGCTCTTGAATAGATTTCAACCTCTCCCTTTACTAGGGAGAAGGATGGAATAGAGCTGTCATGAAATTTCCAGGCCCCCAGTTCAACCTCTATGATGGCGTGGCGGATTTGGTGAGCCATACAAGACATTTCAGGCATATAATGGCACTTTGGAACAGAAATGATACCCTTATGTGTAGGGTATTCCCTTCTAGTCTTGAAGAGGTTGAATTGAGGTGGTTTGACAAACTACCAGTTGGTTTATTGGGGAGCTGGAAACAACTGATTGTGCTCTTCGCAACCAGGTTTATTACCAACAGTAGTGAGCCCATGGAGATTAATTCTTTCCTGAACTTCAAGAAGAGTGAGACAGAAAGCCAGAGGTGCTACGCTCGGTGCTATTGTGAGACGTTAAACAACATAGACGATTGCAATGAAAAGTTGGCCATAGCTTCGTTCAAGCTTGGCTTGGACAAGACTCACAACTGAGGCAGTCCCTCACTGAAAGGTCAACAGCTGGTGGTACCAGTATAGGTTAAAGAGAGCTCGAGCTAAGAAGAAATAAAGCAAAAAGAGTAAGAAGTTCGAAAGATAAAGGGAGGAGCCAAAGGCCAACTTTGAGGTGGTCAACACGGTGTTCAAGGAGCCTATCTATAAGCTCTTGTCCTAGATCAAAGGCGAGCCAAGGTTCACCTAGCCCTCAAAGATGATGAGGGACCCAGGAAGAGAAACGAGAAAGTGTGTTAATCCTATCACAAGGACCATGGGCACCTAACAGAGAATTTTCGGCAATTCATAGGTTCCTGAAGGACCAAGTGTAGGCAGGCCACTTAGGTCAGTCATTGATAAAGAGAAGACCCATGCTAAGGAGCATGCAATCGCGCAGGCCGAACAAGTAGCTAAAATTGAAAAGATGGCCAGGACCATCAATGTTATACATGTCGTGCCTCGGACTAGGACGGTTAAAGAGGTTTGCTCAGAGAGCCGAGAGGCCGCGCACAAGTGGGAAGTGATGCAAACTCAACATGGGACTAGTGACCCGAGCAAGAGGAAAGCGTTGAGCAGTGAATACTCTGCAGGTAATGTTACTTTCACTAATGCGGACATGGAAGAGGTCGAGCATCCACATAACAATGCATTAGTGGCGACTCTGCACATTGAAAAGTATGACGCCAAGTAAATTCTAATAGACCAAGGCAACTCAGCCTAGGTAATGTACGTCGACCTATTCTATAAATTGGGGCACAAGAAGGGAGACCTTCAGAGATTGTGCACGCCCCTGGTGGGGTTCGATGGTCAGTCTATCCTTTTTATGGGCCGAATTACACTGCCAAACAGAGCAGGGATGTAGACAATGAACATCGAGTTCCTAGTGGTTGACGTGCCTTGCTCATACAATGCCATAATGATAAGGGTATGGTTACACCAGTTGAAAGCTACCCCCTCCACCTATCAGCAAGTATTGAAGTTCCTGACAGCCCGAGGTGTAGAAATGGTGAGGGGAGAACAGAATACGGTCAGGCAATGTTTCATGGCAGCTATATGAGGGAAGACCAATTCATCCACCTACGAGCAGGTATGCGTCATGGAAGCTCAGGGCATGCCGGTCCTAGAAGATGTGGTCTATGTTGAAGTTGAGAAGGTTGTTGAGCCCCTCAAGAAAATTATTATTAAAGAGGACGACCCAGATCATTTTTTCTTGCTTGGCACGAGCCTGGCTAAGCAAGAAGAGGCTGACCTGGTGGCATTTCTGAAGTTAAATATTGAGTTGTTCGCTTGGACATCATACGAGATGCTAAGTATTTGTTCAAATGTCATCGAGCACCAACTCAACATCAATCCGATTCATAAGTTCATGATCCAGCGCGGGAGAAGGTCATCACCGCAGCATGCAAGGACCGTACTAGAAGAGGTCGAGAAGCTACTCGAGGCTGATGCCATAATGGAGGTACAATACCCGCTCTGGTTCTCCAATACTATTGTTGTCAAAAATAAGAATGGAAAGTGGAGGATTTGTGTTGATTTTACTGACTTTAACGAAACATGCCTCAATGACTCATTTCTCATTCCCAAGATTGATCAATTAGTAGATTTAGCTGCTGGGCATGGGAAGATGAGTTTTTAGATGCATACAGAGGCTACCACTAGATTACCCTCAGCCCAACCAACCAGGAGAAGACGAGTTTTGTCACTCCCTGAGATCTTTACTGCTACAAGGTTATGTCATTTGGCCTAAATAATGCTAGAGCCACCTACTAGAGTATGGTCACCTAAAGATCTATATCGACGACATGGTTTCCAAGACCAAGCAGGAGGACAGCCATATGATTGACCTGAAGGCAACCTTTGAGGTGTTAAAAGCCTATACGCTTAGGCTAAATGCCTCAAAGTGTGCCTTTGGGGTTGAATCAGGCAAATTCTTGGACCACTTGGTGAGTAGAAGAGGGATTGAAGATGATCCCGGCCAGATTACTATTGTGCAAAACGTGCAGCCACCTAGGATTGTCCGGGAAGTCTAGAAGTTAACTGGAATAGCAGTTGTACTCAATTGCTTCATCAGCCGATCACCAGATAAGTGCAGACCCTTCTCCATGTTGCTTAAAAAGGGCAAAAACTTTGTATAGGGAGAAGTATGTATCCAGGCACTCCAAGAATTAAAAGAGTACTTGGCCACAGTTCCCTTCCTATGCAAACCCCAATAAGATGAAGAATTATATATGTTCCTAACCATATCTAAAAATTTGGCTAGCATGATCTTAATCTGGTTAGACGGAGCCGAGTATAAGTAGTTTATTATTTAAGTCATACCTTCCTGGATGGAGAAACTAGATACCTCCCCTGGAGAAGCTTGCTCTTGCTTTGGTTATGGAAACTAGGAAGTTAGTTCACTATTTCTAAGCTCACAGGATTGTGGTCAACTGCCCACTCATTGAAGGCAATGTTGTGTAAGGCAGGCATTTCTAAAAGAGTTACAAGATGGGCAGTAGAGCTTGGGGAGTACGACACTCAGTTCCAGCTAAGGACAGTGATCAAGGGCTAAATTCTTGCCAATTTCTTAGTAGGATTTTCAAGGACTAGCATGACGATCAGCTTTGACCCAAATACTCGAGCCCGAGTTGAGAGGGAGAAGAATGGCAATGAAACTAAAGAAGCACAAGCACAATAGAGGTTGTACCTGATGGTTCCTCAAATCAAAAAGGTTCTAGAGCAAGGGTCATCCTTGTTTCACCATAGGGGGGCCATTATCGAGCATTCTATCAGGCTGGGATTCCCCGTTTTCAATAATGAAGCCGAATATGAGGCATTACTAGCAGGGCTCAGAAGCGCTGAGCTGCTATAACCGAAACGGCTCCGGATCTTCTATGACTCCTAGCTGGTGGTGAATCAACTCATGGGCCAATATAATGCTCGGGATGGCAACATACCTCGCCTTAGCTCTCAAGCTCCTAAAAGGTTTTGAAGCCATTCAGATTGAGCAGATTAACAGAGAAGGAAACTTCTATGCGGATGCTTTGGCCGCGTTGACCTCAATGTTCGAGCTGGGATTGAAGAGGATGATAAAAGTGCAAGAGCAAGAAAGGTCAAGCATTCAGGTAGAGCTGGAGCAAGTATATGCTACCTAAGAAGAAGATGAGCCAAGTTGAATGGATCCCATCGTCAAATTTTTAAAGGATGATTAGCTCCCTCAAGACAAGAAGGAAACGCACAAGATTAGACATAAAAGCCGTATGATTCTAGATGTTCCCAAGTTGGCAGTTATACAAAAATTCATTGTTTGGACCCTACCTGCTGTATGTACATCCAAGAAAGGTTCATGATTTCTTGCATGAACGAAATAAGGGGATGTGCGGAAGTCACACTAAAGGGAGTTCAATGGCCCACTGAGCCATCAGTCAAGACCATTAGTGGTCGTACATGGATAAAGATGCTCAACTTTATTTTCATAAGTGTGAAAAGTGCTAGAAATATGAACCTCTACACAGACAGCTTGTGGAAGACCTCAATCCCATCAAAAGTTCGTGGCCGTTTTCTCATGAGGACTTGACATTGTTGGGCCGCTACCCAAGGTCGGGTAATAAATTAGCCGACCTAGAGTCTACGTCAGCAAATAAGAGCACAGCTCAACATTCAGAACAACTAAGCGTCGATGTGGATTTAGCTCAAGTAGCTTGGCTTTCTAGCTCAAGCAAACAAGATAGCTTGGCTTGCGATGGAAAGCTGGCAAATCTTAAGGCAAGACCGTCCTAGCTCATAGCCCGCGTATCTGAGCCTGACGCTTCTACCGTTATGTTAGAGGTTGAACCACCCTCAAATTCAAAGTGTCAGGGTGGTTAACTATAACCCATATAGGGCCTAAGAGTAAGTGGGTCAGGTCTGACATGACAAAAGGATTACAAAAGCATATAGTAATCATAATTCAACTTTAGCAATTATAATTAGCAGAGAAAGGACAACCCCAACCCAGCGAGAGTCAAGTCACAAGTTGCTTGATGGGCTAGTGATTTTGAAGGCAATACATAGCAAGATACAAACTGTTGGTTGTTTAGCTACTGGGATAAAAGTCTCACAGTAATTGATGATACTCTATGTTTGAAGAAATCCTTTAGCCATAAGTTTGGCTTTGTAACGAGCTATAGAGCCATCATCATTGCGTTTTAACTTGAATACCCATTTGCAGCCTATTAGATGCTTAGATGATGACGGAGGAACAAGAGTTCACGTGCCTCGTTGTTAAAAAGCTTTATATTCAACTTGCATTGCAGCATACCACTACTTAGATTGCAAGGCTTGGCCAACGGTTAATGGTTCAAAAACACTTGAGGATGATGTTGTGTCCACAGCTAAGCATAAGGGGTGTCGCACTTTATGAATGCCATTTTTGGATTTCGTGGTCATAGGGTGAGTATTATGAGGGGCTGTTGATGAGGCATTTAAAAGGGAAATGGGAAGCGTAGTGGGAGAATTTGCTGGAGACTCAGAAGAAATATTGAAAAGAGGAGAAGTGTTAGCTACAGCAGGGGAGAATATTGGTAATAGAGATGATAAAGTAGCAGAGTGATGAGGAGAAGAAGAAATTGCAGGGACAAGGCTAGTGGTAGATGGCAAATGAGGACCAAAAGAAGAAGGATCTGAAGAATAAAAAATAGAGCTGGAGGGTAAAGTAGCAGAGGTAGAAGGTTAGAAAAAGAAATGTAGAGTTAGCAGAGAAGAAGCTGAGGCAGGGGAGGGAGTAGATGAATGAGAAAAAGGAAAAATCTGTTCATGAAATACTACATGTCGAGATATATGAGTTTCACCAGTATGATGATCATAGCACCGATATCTCTTTATTGTGGGATGATAGGCAACAAACATACATGGAGTAGAACGTGGATCAAGTTTATGATTTAAGTATGACTTTAACCATGGAAAGCAATGATACCCAAATTCCTTAAGGAAAGAATAGTCAGGTTTGTGATAGAAAAGTTTTTCAAATGGAGCTTGGAAGTCTGTTTATGAGATTGGCAATAGTTGCAAGAGCATCAAACTAGAAGGATATAGGCATAGAACTGTGATGTAGTAATGCAATGGTAGTTTCAATGAGGTGCCTATGTTTTCCCTCATAAATGCCATTCTGAGCAGGTGTGTGAGGACAACTAAATTGTTGGATTATGCCATGAGAAGTTAGGAATTGTTGAAGCTTCTTGCTTGTATATTCACCCCCATTGTCACTTCTTAGTATTTTAATTTTGTTGTCAAATTGATATTCAACAAATGCCCTAAAATTCAACTATTTTGTCAAGCACTTCACTTTTATAACATTAGGGATAAACCCATACAAATCGACTAAACTCATCAATCAATGAAAGGTAATATCTGTATATAAATGAATAATGTTGAAATGGGCCCTAAACATCTGTGTGAATTGATGAAGATGCTTATTAATAGTAGAAAAGGATTTTTTTAAGTGCAATCGAAGTTTCTGTTTCCATCGAGCTTGGTTCCCACGAGTTATTTTCTACGGGTTGTCGCACCAAAAGCCATTCACCATCTTCCATTGGAATTGGAGAGAATGACTTTGATATTGACAAAACAAAAAGGCTGGAGTCGGAGTCGAGTCGGGGTTGGGAAACCTGGCTAGAATTGTAAAAGCACATACGTGGAATATTGAAAAAAATGATGATGTAAGCAAGTTCTTTTAATGACATAATGGAAAATTTGATAAGCCCTTACTATATAATGAAAAATTTGATACCGACAATTAAAACAGAATGGAGTACAGTATTATTTTAGAAATCTCAGGAGAGGTCTCTGAAGTTTTTCTAAACCTCAGGAGAGGTTAATGTAATTTACCCATTAAAAATTATATGACATTAAAGTCCCGTTCGTTTCAGTGTAAAATATTTTGTAGTAAAATATTTTTATAATTTTTTTTTATTTTCTTGTGTTTGGTTGACACATGAAAAATATTTTCAAAATAAATTTTGTTATTGTTGAATTGAAACAAATGGAAAATATCTTAATCTGGTCTAATGCCTCCATGCCTCCTCAAGCTTCGTTACGATTTGAGATAGCTTTTCCTGTGCCTTTTTTTGTGATCTTTTTTTTTGTCTTTTTTAATCTTTTTTATTTTTGTGGTCTAGATTTTTTACTTTTTTAATTTTTCATGATAAACGAATTTAAAAGTATAATTATTTTGGTTAGAGTTGAAAAAAGTTCTCTGAAAAAAAAACCTTATAAACACTTTTAAAGGCCCTTCTATGGTCTTTTTTCGTCTTATATTAATCTTTTTTTCTTTTTTGGCTTTTCATAATGAGAAAAATTTAAATAGTACAATTATTTTAACTAACGTAAAAAAATTTATATGAACTATTTAAAAATTATTTGGTCAATTTTTTTTTTACTTTTCTAGTTTCTCGTAACGGGAGAAATTTAAAAGTATCATTATTTAAACTAACTTAATTTTTTTTACTAAAAAAATGTTAGATAAAAAACTTTAAGAAGTTATCCCAAACAGTAATAACCACCACCGTTGACTTATATGTTTTCATTTTAGAAATCGACACAAAAAAATTTAAAATTTGGGAAGGGTCAGGCTCAAGATACGCTTTTTAAAAATAATAAAAAATAACTTACCAATTTATTTAAAGAAAAACAAATTCATCTTATGATGTATTATATTTTAATTATTTTTTCTTAACCGAATAGTTAAAAACAAGTAAAATATTTTACGTTGAACTAAACGGTGCCTAAAATACAAACGGTACAATCACTAATTTAAAGTTTCTTCGGAATTTATTAATGTTTCCCAAATGAACTGTGAGTAGTAATTCGGTAATCTCGAAACACTATGTGATATTGTTTATGTAATGTTCATATCTAATTAGGTAACAAAAATACCTAAAATAGGACAATAATAGCTCACCCTTATTAAGTAAATTGGTGATAAAATAACTCATATAATATGTATTAATATTTTTTACTTGTTAAAAGTATTAATTAAGCGATATTACACGATACTCCGAAAATAGCCAATAATCTCCCATATAGTGTAGTTATGATCCTCATCAGTATACTCTATTTATGAGTGGTGAAATCCAAGTGATCCCACCAACCTGTTGAGCCTTCACATCAAGTGCATCCAAATCTACCCACAAAATCATATATAATTGTGTGTATATATTTATATATAATTTGATTTAAAACAATTAATTTATAATAATTGGAGGTGGACAAGAGATTGAACCCAAGTCCCTAGAATGGCTCATTAAAAGTCCCGGCTAGCCAAAAAGGAAAACCCATGATAATTTGGGCCTATAGAAGAGGATGGGTTGATTAAAAACTGTTGACACAATTGCCGCCCAATGGAATCCCATCTCTGATATGATAGCTCGGGAAAGACGGGATAAACATCTTAGAAGAAAGAGGACTGTTGGAAAAAAATAACAGAAAATCCTTGATTTAAAGGGATATAGAGAGATATTCGAGATCGAAACTATCACGGTGAGATTTCTATAAAAGAGTAAGCACCCCTAGGGAAAAGGTATGCGTAATATATTGATAGCTTGCTTAGAAATGTTGGAAATTTGGCTCAAATTTTATTTGAGTTTGGATAAACTTTTAGTTTATCATATTACTAAATTTTAGCCACATCAATTTGACTTTTTAAAGAGTTCTGAAAAATATGAATTTGCACAAGTTTGATTAATTTTGAATTCGACTAGTACAAGTATAATTAGATTTGGTCTTTGTTTCTCTTCTATAAATATGATTATATGTTCATATAATTAGTGTGTGCAAGTTGTTTGAGAAATAAAATTTATGAGAGTCAATCGATTTGTAATCCCTTATCAATATATTGAATTTTACCACATGTGAATGTAGATAAATTATCGAACTACGTAAAATATGTCTTTTTATAGTTTGTTAATAATTATTCTATGCATTATTGCACAACAACTGGTATCAGAGCTTTACTTAAAGTTGATTTTTTGCTCTATGCTCAGAATTTAAAGTGACTAAAAATTATTTTTGAATATATCAGAAGTTTCGTCTTGTCAAGATGATTCCAACGGTATATTATACATCAAAAATCAAGTTCAAAATGCTCCTGCACACTTCAATTAAGTCCCTACAATATTTGTGATATGCCGAATGCGTCCTTAGTCTATTATTGGGTAAGTGCTACAGATTTGATTCAGCGAGGATAATTGCAACCTATTTGATTTGATTTCGCGGGAAGTAGCTACACTCCGTGATCTGCGGGCACATAATCTTCTCTGATTAGCATTCCGTAAGTTAGTTCTGTCAATTCAATTAGCCCATATTCGATCTAGATTTTTGCTTTTCTCCTAATTGTTTGCTCATTTTTTTGTGGGTTCAGTATATCTTTGTAGTTTTTTTTTTCCTGGGTCAAAGTAGTTTCCACTATTTTTGGTTGTTCTGAATTCAACTACGATATGAGATTTATTCAGTTCAACCTCTAAAATTGTTTTTTATTTTATTAGAGCATAAAAATGGTTATTTTAGTCGTTTTCAAAACGCCAAATATTATTTTTGGTAGAACTTACGAATTTTTATAGCCGATTCTGCTAAGGGTTTTATTTGTTAGGTCAAAGTTGGTTATTTCTATATTTGATTTATATTTGAAAATTCGTCTATTTGAACCTCTAAAGAAGTCAAAGGTTTGAAGGTTTGTGGCAGGTACTGTCTATTTTGTTGATTAGAAAGAATTTATTTTTGTTTATCTGAAGGAATCTATTTTGTTCATCAGAAGGAATTTGACTTTCAGGTGGAGTTTGTTCTCAAACGAAGTTTGTCATAAGATGAAATCTATCAATAGATGAATTTTGTGTTTATTATACAGTTGCATTTGTTGGTAGAGGATATGCAGACAGTTTAGATGACAAGATGTGTCATTTTGGTCAAGTTTTAATATGGCTTAAACTTGACAAAATTTGATAATTTGAATAGTTGCTTCACCCGGTTTATATTTAGTTTGGGCGTGATATGTGCATTTGTCCATGTTTTGTTCAACTTTTAGAATTTGGTACCTTTGTGTGCAAATTGGCGTTTCAAGACGCATCTGGTGGCAGTATTAACTTGCCAAATGTCAGATTTGAAGCTTTGGTCACCCCATGTGAATTTGGCGCCACAAGTGCATTTGGATGCAGAGTATATCTGTTGATTTGCTTGATTCAAAAATTTGAGCACTTTTAGTGCATTTGGTGGTGGCGTTGGTATGTTGATTTGTTTAGAATATGGATTCTCGCCAATGTAGAGATTGTTGAGAATTTTGGCTCAAATCCTATTTGAGTTTGGATAAATTTATAGTCTATTATATTACTAAATTTTTGCCACATAAATTTGACTTTTTAAAAAGTTCTAAAAAATATAAATTTGCACAAGTTTGATTAGTTTTGAATTCGACTAGAACAAGTAGGATTAGATTTAGTTTCTATTTTTCTTCTATAAATATGATTGTATGTTCAGAAAATTAGTGTGTGCAAGTTTTTTGATAGAGAAAATTTATGAGTCGTGCGATTTAAAATCTCTTCTTCATATATTAAATTTTTCCACCCATAAGCGTAGGCAAATTGTCGAATCACATAAAATATGTCTCTTTGTAGTTTATTAATGATTATTTTGGATCTTCTTGCACAACAAGAAATACTTCCAAAAGGAATTTCTAACTTGAGCGTCGGAGTACTTTTCGGTCAATCGATCAATCCTGTCTAGAAGGTGCTAATGAGGTTCTTATTCTTGTAGAAGCTAAGCAGGAGTCAACATCATAAAGCTTTGCGAGTTCGGTGAAGATGTTCAATTCCTCTTTGTTACGTTCGAGACTAGAGAAATAGGTCATTTCTTTGACCTAGATTGTGATAAGGCCTTTTAACACATAGTAATTTATAATTGAAAAATAAAATAATTAGATATAGAGTGATCAGTTTATAATAATATGTAAATAAAAAATTAAATATGAGGTAACTAATTTATAATAATAAAAACAAAGATTTTAAACTAAATTAAAATATTTGGGTATTATTTCTATTGATAAGAGATTTTCACTTAGGAGAGGCTATAATCATTTTCTAAAAAAAGGTAGAATCTATGCTTTAATTAGGATTTGTTCCTTAAGAAGAAGGAAAAAAAAACAAAAAATTAGTGAACAATCTAATTTATAGGCCGTTTACTATTTTTTATCAAGCATAAGATTTTTTAACGAGTAAGGTTCATCCTCATAAAAATTTTAACGTGCAAGATCTTTTTAGGACAAAAATACCCTAAAATAGATAAATTTATTTGTACCTTTCTAAAACATGTATAAAGAACACAGATAAATTTATTTGTCTCTTATTGAAAATACGTGTAAAGAACACATATAAATTTATCTATTTTATTGAAATCACGTATAAAGAATACAAATAAATTTATTTGTGTCTTTTCAAAATATGTATAAAGATCATAAATAAATTTATCTGTTTGCATTATCTATATTGATATGCAAACAGATAGATTTATCTGTTAGGTATAAATAAGCAAATAGATAAATTTATTTATTTGCATTATCTGTGTTGATATGCAAACAGATAAGTTTATTTGTTATGGATAAATATACAAATAAATAAATTTACCTGTTCACATATTAAACAGATGAATATCAAACAAATAAACAGATTAATACAAACACAATTAGATCTTGCGTGTAAAAATTTTTATTAATAAAACTTGACGACAACATTTTGAAGTTGCTTAGGTTTTTAGATTAAGAGACTTGTGATTTGATGGTTCCTCGTGTCATGAGATTTTGAGTGTTTTCTAACTATAAATATCAAAATGCTATATAATACCTAGTAGATTTTTTACAACTATTTCAACAATTTAAACACAATAATGGTCTTCAATATCCAAATATTTTTGCATAGTATTTTTTGGTGCAATCTTGCTTCAATCAAACAAATTCGGATTAACAAAAAATTTTGTAGTGTAAATTAAGTTTAACTTACATTTCAAGAGAGGTTATTGCAATGTTGCTTTTTTTTCCCGTTAAATAAGATTTCTTTTGGGAACTTGGATTTAAGTGGTATTTTTTGGTTTAAAATTATTTTAAATTAAATAAAAAAAACTCATTTGGTGAATTTTAAAGATGATTTAAAAGTTAAAAGACAATAAATTACTAGATTTTATTTTAAAAAATAGATTTAAACCAAAAGATAATAAAATAATATGTCAAAATAATTATTAAAATTTTTAATTTTATTTTTACATAATTATATATTGATTGTAGATTTTGTTTAATAGATATCGGTAATAAGTTTAAAAATATAAATTTTATAAAAAATAAATGTGTAATAAAAGTTATAATGTTTTTAAAAATATATAAAAGTAATTTAAGTTAAAAAGTAAAAAAAAAAAAACTAAAAATTAATAAATAAAAAAATTGAATTTATTTTAATTTGAAAGTCAATGCGTTCATCTCCCTCTCTGTGTATAACTGTACACATACTCGATGGAAACGTTGGCATTTGGCACAATTCACAAAGATGATCGATCGTATTCTCCATTATGAGTGGTGGAATGAAGCCAAAACCATCCCACCAACCTCTCGCGTCTTTTTCCCAACCCCCCTTGGAAAACCTCTCGATCCTTCACCCGCAAATTCATCTATATCCGTATAGATTTCTATATCAATATATGTATATATTGTCATGGGCATCATTGCCATCTCTCAAACTCGTCAATCGGTTCCGCTAGGGTTTTGCCGGCCCAATTTCTGGTTTAGAGAGAGAAAACGAGGGTTTTGACTATGGCGGAGGGGGAGGAAGTGAGGAACAAGCAGGTAATTCTGAGGGACTACGTGCGTGGTTTCCCGAAGGAATCGAACTTCTTGATCAGGACCAGCACCATTTGTCTCGAGGTTCCAGAAGGCTCGAACGCGGTTCTGGTGAAGAATCTCTACTTGGCCTGCGATCCCTATATGCGTACCTGCATGATCAAGACGGAAGAATGAATCTATGAGCCAATCACTCCTGGTTCGGTAAGTCAATTCACAAATATAT
>JAOTRH010046592.1:0-52980 GCA_034768845.1 Heliamphora exappendiculata | reverse complement strand
ATATCAAAAATAAAACAGAACTGGGTCTCACAGCACTCGTGGTATGTGGCAAAGGTTATGTTAATCAAATCAAATATATTATGTATACTTAAGACACATAAAGATGTTGAAATCGAAGAATGACACTTAATTTTGCGATTAAAATATCAGTTGTTGAGAATACGAGAGGAGAACTTCATTTGTCCTATTCTTTCAATTATTTCAAAACATCAGACCATGCCATCCTTAGGATCAATTAAGACCTTATGTTCAGTTATAGCGCTAGGTAAAAAAAATGTGTATGTGGGCTAGGGTTGAGTATGTATGTTGTCCTAGAATAGGTCATTTGATACGCACCACTCATTTTCTCTCTTCTTTATTATTTTGCACGTTCACCATGCCCAATCCCAACGTTTTATTTTTTCCCAATACTTAATTCCATATTTTTCCATTTTTCAGTTCATTACTTAGTATTGGCCATTTGCCCTTTTTTCTTTGTTTTATTTCATCATCTCATCATTTTTTTTTCTTGAGTTAGCATCCAAAATTTTCACCCTTTTGACTGCAAACTTTATTTTACCAATATAGCCACCGACATGTTCACATGACATTTTAGGTTATAATGTGGGAACAAAAAAAAGGCTTACATTAAAATGACTCAAAAGGAGGAACTATGGTCAAATGCATAACAAAGATACGAGTAGGCTCAAATGTAGAAACATGGTCTAAGATCCTTTCCCAAGTTTGGTATGGTCTTTTGAATTGTCCAAATTTTCAAAAAATTTCAAATGAAGTTAATGGTGATGTTCTCAACTCTTGGCCAAAATAAAATGAATAACGATATTAATCAACGTCAAATGCATGCTAATCAAAATAAAATTGGAGTAGATGTAAAAATTCCCTCATAAAAGAAATATAATTTCAAAAGCTCTCTAAGGGTTAAGTCTCCACTTTTTTGTTTTTTAAGTTGCTTTCATTATCAATTTTTCATTATCACAAACACCAATTTGGTAGCTGAGTGTGCAATGCAAAAGTGCTGAGTGTATAAATCCTTGGTTCATTTTTTTATTAAAGATTTCGCAACTTAAAATCACATGTTTTTATTTATCTAGGGTACAAGATTCACAGTTTCAAATTAAATTTCTCAAAATTACCTTTTTTTTAAAGCAAAAGAAAAGAAAATGTGGTGGTTAAACATTTTTCCCTCCTAACTTGAACTATCCAATGTCCTCACTAGATGAAATCAGACATAAGATGCAAAAATAAAAGGGTTGAACATTTTCACCAGACTGATGAGTTCAATCAAATCAGAATCATAGACATGTTAGTACCAAGCATCCAAACAAAGAGATAATGAAGCATTTAAGTTCAAAATGAATAACATACACATAATAATTAAAAGAGAATTTTTATTATATAATAATTTGAATACGAACAAAATTCGCCAAATGGAATAACGACTACATGTGGGATAATCTAAAAACTAAAAACAAAAGAAAATAATAAAATACATTAGAAGGGCATGGGTGGTAGAGGTGTAACCCTTTGCGAGATCATTAGAGTCTTGAGAATCCGCCATATATCGCGATTTTCTTGGCAAAATGCCTCGATCTACCCCTCGACCTGCTCAAGTCGAGAACTAATTTGGGTCTTAGCAAGCTGCACCGGTCATATAAGGTTTGATAGGCCTGCTCGGTGAAGGCCTATAGGTGTTGAGTTGGAGAAGGAATGTCGGCACAGGAGCTCGAAGGATGCCCTACGAGCTCCTCGTCGTCGCTCTCGTCATCTAAGCCCTCATTCTCCGCAGGGCCTCGAGGGTTAAGGGGTGCTTGGGCCATTAGGGCTCCTGTTCTTTTCGACCATTGACCCTTAGTATAGATGTGGGGCGTTCTGTTGGCATGTTCGATTGAGGATAAAAGAAAGGGTGGGTTGAAAGATGCAGCTGCTTGAATGATGAGGGGTACAATGAGGTTTGCGTAAGGAAGAGCACAGATTGGACGAGGGCCAAGCATAAACTTTTGCATTTCCTAAAGCATGAGGCGCGGGATGGATACGACAGCGTTGGTATGTAAAACATGCAGGTCAATTAGAATGTTCTCTCGTCGTTCGTCTTTGTGGTTTATAGGGAAAATGTTTACTTGGAGGACCAAGTCGATTAACTAAAGGTCTTTGATAAGGTCCTTATACTGGGAAAATGGATGTGAGGGTTGGCTTGACCGCTGGTGACAGTTTGAGCCATGGTGGTAGGGGGTTGTTGGGTCAACCGGGTGGCGAGCAATGTCGGCTTTGATGGTGAGAACAACGATGATGACTTTGGTAGTGACAGTTAGGTCATAGTCCTTGATGGTGGTGGTGAGGTGCTCTTCTAGAACAACGTTCTAGAGGTTATGGTAGAAAAGACGTATAAGGTAGGGGTGTGGGTTCGAGAAAAGGCCTAAAAGTTTAGAGAGGCCCCGGGCCCTGAGAAGCTAAATCTCACAATGTGCCACCCTATTATGGGCTAAAAAGTCCTCTCCTATCAGGTATTTGGTTATATAGTGGAGGAGGCGGTCATCCTAGTTGTTGGTGGGGTCGACAACGGGTGGCGTTGGGCGGCCTTTCTTTGGTTAGTGGTGGTGAGAAGATGATGCTATAGATGCTTGTGAATAGAGAGAAGAGAAAGAGGAGGAGAAAGAAAGAGAAAGTCACTGAAGATGTCGGATGAGAGGGAGAGTGAGAGAGAGCTCTTGGTTGATGAATAGAAATGGAGAGGTTGGGGGTGCTATTTAAAGAGAAGGAAGAGAGGGGGAGGGGGGAGGGAAAGCCATGGGTGAAAGCCCTGAATATGGCCTTAAAAAGCTATTCCATCTCGATGCGCATTCAAATGATTTTTAATAAAAACTTTTCGTCCAGACATTTTGCTATAGAGGGGTATCCATCCGAATACAAGTCTAAACGGATTTAATTTGGTCAGATATGTGGAATCTTGAGGATTAAGTCAATTAATGAAGTGGTTGTGGCAATCTTGTTGGAGGCAAACTCCCAAGATCATTGATTTGTATACGATTTTTTGAAAAATAAAAACTAGATGGGTAATTACTGAAACAGGCTCCAGATAATTTTTTTTTGATGTCGAACGATCAAAATAAAAAAACCCGTTCCACCATAATTCATTTAGACGAATACTTTTCGATTGATTCTTTAACTACGAACTTTGATTCTCCAAGTTGAAGCTCCGAACAGACCTTCTACTATATTTTCGATGCGATTCCCAAACGTAGTGTGGGTTACGATCTTTTGAGAACTTGTATCGGCTAAACCTGGACAACCTTAGTCTTGAAAGATAACTTATGAATATGGTTAAGCCTACCCGCATATTTATAGGCTACAGCAGGGACTTGTAGAGTAATTATGACAAAACTTCTAGTGTGACCTAGATACCCTTCCAGCAGTTTCTGTAAATATGTAAACCTCTCAGCGATTTATGTAATTATGAAAATCTTACAGTAATGTCTGCAATTTTCATAAAATACTACGTTACAGTTCATACCACTAAAGAACTGTAACTGCACTCTTAGCCCCAATCTCAAGACCAATCTGTATTGAGCTCCTGTTATTAAATGCTTAATTTTTCTCCCCACGTTAAGATTTTTAATACCCGCCAATTAAATTTAATTACTGACAATTTAATTTAATCGGTATTTGTAAAATTTCTTAAGTCATTCCGCTTAACTTATTTGACTGCCGGATAATTAAATCCACCTGAAGGGTTTGACTAAGTCAAAACTTATAAGTCTTCTTAAGGGATATCGTCAATCCCGAACAATCGGGACGTGGATTCCGTTAATAATTAATATTCACCATATAGTTAATACCGTTATCTAACTCACTGGGACTATTGACCCATAAAAGTTCGCACCCTCTAATGAATCAAAACAATAACTATTAAATATACACAAATAATAATTATTTTGATATTAAGAGGATAAACACTCATAATGACCTTGGAGTGTGAATTAATTTATATAGTTAGTATAAAATTAATTACTTCAATATGGTTCTGTTCAATACACACAAAGTGTATTAGTACAGCGAATCAGAATAATAGACGGTGCTTATTATTTGTTTTCCGTAACCAAGACAGCCTTACTAAAATTCTGTGCTACAATATTACTGATGGCTTATCCAATTTCATTTAAACTGTGAACAAAAACTTATATTTTGTAAGAACTTATAATCTGGTCTTTTGTGTGCAAACCATACTCTATACACCAAATAAAATAGTATACAGAATAAAGAACAACCATGCATAATATTAAAGAAATGATATTGCATTTATTGCTCATTAAGATTGTTATAAAATAAAAAAATAATTTTATTAAAATAAAATTAAATACTAAAATAAAAAAAATTCATGATTTATAGTATACAACCCTGACAATCTCCTATTTATACTTAAAATTATGCTGCCATACATATGACTCCCATGGCCTTTACATGACTGTCAAAAGTCTTAGCCGGTAGACTCCTTTAAAAAGATTTGCAAGGTTGTTCTCTCATGTAATCTTGGTTCCCAAGAGGGGTATTTTAAAAAATTTCTTGACAAGATTCAATTATAAGCAAGATTTAAAATTTCTTGTTTGAAGATTAAAACACAAGTATAGATTTTAGAAACACAAGATTCAAATATAGATTTTAAATATGAAAGAAACACTATAACAACAATGAAAAAGAAGAATATAAAGAGTTAGAGATACGACACCAAGATTTTTACAAGGTTTGGCGCAACGGTCTACGTCCTTGCCTCAAGCCAACCGCTATGAGAATTTTCACTATCACTCATTCAATAGGCAGAGTAGCCTCTCTCCTTAGTTTAGGCGGAGTAGCCTCTCTTGAGAATATTCCCTTCTCAAGTATCCTAATCCTTATAGGTGGATTAACCTTTGTTGAGAAATACCCTTCTCAAGTACAACAGAATGAAATGAATGTGTGCAATGAAATGCTCCTTCAATGAGCGGATGAGTACAAGATATTAGCACACTAACTCACTTCTCAAAGAATATATCATTGAAGCTCTATGAGAATTCTAAAACTTTTTCTCTCAAAAAATATGATCGAAAACTCAAGAAATTTAAGCATAAGTAGAGAGTATATAAGAGAGAATGATTTGAATGCTTGAAGTGAGTAAAACCAGAGCACAAGGGCTCTATGTATAGGCTAAAAGTCGAAACTAGCCGTTGGGCTAAATGTGGTAATGCCAAACTAGCCGTTGCAGCCATTTAAAAAAAATGCATATTCAGTCGACTGAGGTGGTCCAGTTAGTCGACTGGATTGCCATATTTAAACATTCAGTTGACTAGACCTGTGGACTGAACTTTTAAAAGTTCAGAATTTTGATTTTAAAAAATGGTTTCGAACACTTCTTTGTTTTGGAAAAACATTTTTAAAAGTTTTTAGGATCCTATGAGCTTCAAGAGATATAATCATGAATTTTATGAATTTACATAGACCCTAACTTCGATACAAGTAAAATTTAACTCATAGCCTTCAATGCTTCAACTTTGCATTGCTCCAAAACCTTGTAGCCAAAGTATTTGATTTGAATTTTACATCATGGCTTCCACTTTGTATCCTCGATTGTGCTAAACATATATTTTCTGTAAACAATCTCAATTTGCATAATTAGATACTTAAGTTTGTTATCATTCAAAATGGTCATTGAAGCCTTGTTAGGCCAACAATCTCTCCATTTTTTATGATGACAAATACAGAGTAAAATAATGTAGGAAAGCTGCTCTCCCTATCAATAAGCATGTAACAATAAGTTTGTGTGAGAGTTGAATGACTCTCCCTTACAATATGCATATATGTGAAGACATTGAATTTCATTTTAAGCATACCTTTGAAAACTTAAGTTTCATCGAACATCTTGTAAACTTTTAAGCATTCATTGAGCATATATCCATTTAATCTTCTTTTCAAATGTTAAGCCTTTTCAAGCATTCATTTGATTATATTAAGCATGTAATGTTTACTCATCATTGTTAATCACATTTTCCAATAATCATTTGTAAGCTCATCAATTTGAAGCAATGTATAAGCAATATGAGCAATGATGTTAGAAATAAAAGAATATAAGAATTATTCTTCAATGAAAGATCATTCATCATTTAAATTTCATGAATATCATATTATCATGCATATTTTTCCATTCAAGATCCAAAGCATTCAATATACTTATATCATACAACCAACCATTCAGAAGATAAACAACCATTCTCATAAGGTCAAAATGCATCACCATCCAAAAGCTTACGAGTAGCAACAATACATGATAGTAGCAACAATACATGATAGATAAAATACATAGATGTTCTCTCTCTTAAGTTTTTCTTCTCAAGTTTTTCTTCTCCTCTAAAGATGTTCTTCGTTATTTTGCTTGCGTTCTTCTCCCCCTTTTGTCATAATCAAAAAGAGGTAGAGCTAGAGGTAAACTCGTCGTCATCGCCATCACCATCATCCTCGTGTGAAGAGGCGTCATAGGGATGAATGCCTAAGGCATCCTCGATGCCAGTTAGGCGAGACTTGACTTTGGCAAACTGTTTATCAACCCTCCGTGTGAAAGACTTAACCATTTTCTTTAAAAAGGATTTTGTGGATGGATCAAGGGTAGGACCAGGAGCAGCAACGGTGGTAGTAGCAGGTGGAGGTGTTGATGGAGTAGTAGGAGAAGGACCATCAGCCTTTGCATAAGCGGCATCCTCGTCTTCTTCTCCCTCAATATCTTGCACAACTTGGGGGGTCGGCCTATGTTGCTTAGGTTGCCAATCCCCATCTCTCAAGATATAACCCATTTGTTTGAGAGTGGTATTGTTGGAGAAATCAGATGGTTTTACCGGGATAAAGCTAGAAGGAGATGGAGAAAAATCGAAGGACTAAAGAAGGGAGTAAGAAAAGCACCATATGGAAGAATGTGACGTTTAGTACTCTCTCTTACAAACATCCACTGACACATAAGAGTGGGAAGATCAAGCCGTTGACCCATGTAAATGCACCACAAAATAAAACAATCAAGATAATAAAGGTAGCTACGAGATCCACTATGAGAAAAAATATTATAAGTAATGATGAGATGCAAAATTTTATCCTCAAGTGTGAGTTGTGAATATTTAGGAGCAAGGGAGAAGTTTATGACTGGGGCAGTCATAACCATCGACAAGAAGGTTTGAGGAGTAAAGTCTTGTTTCATTGTCCAACTTGTGGCGGATTTGGGACAAATAAAATCACCACGACCAAGCCCAAAAAGTTGAGCAATGTCTCGATCGGTAAATTTATATTGTTTTCCAAAGAGGTATGTGGAAAGATGAATGGTGGGATTATTAGCACGGGTGTTATCCTCTTTTGTAAGATTTGCAGGAAAAAGATGAGTATGTAGAGGAAAAACTCCTTTAGGTTGATAGAATACATAAGGACCCCATCCAATGCGAGCGAGGAGTTGACACACAATCGAAAAATGTTGATCAATGAAGTGTATATTGAAAAACTTAACAAAATGGGTTTAAGGGACCGAAGATGTGTTTTGTAAAGTGTTTCGGCCCATCCTGTAGAGAACCATTTTTCGTTCTCATCTGAGGTGTTCTCCCATGTGATTGATTTTCTTTTTTCTCCTCTAGTTCTAGGAGCCATCGGATAATGAGTGGTTGAAAGAGAGGATTGAGAGTTTTAGAATGATGGGCGATGTATGGATGAAGAAGAAATGGTTTTGGGGTAATGAAATGAAGAGGAACCGTGACCTAGGAGAGAGAAGCCGAGAAGAAAAATGAATAAACAGCACAGGTTTTGTGGTTCGGCGTCCTAGGGTTTAAAAAGCCTGAAAGGTCAATCGACTGATAGGGCATGCCAGTCAACTAAAGTGCTGAGGCTCGAAGGCAGTTTGTTCCCGAGACAAGTCAGTCGACTGACCATGTGGCCTCAATCGACTGAAGTTCCTACTTATGTGTTTTTGATTAAATTTTATGCTTTTAAAAACTTTTCTTGATTAAGTTCATACAACCTCTCGAGCATGCATTAGGCCTAATTCTCTTCTTATTATGATAAACCGATCTTTATTAAGTGGTTTAGTAAAAATATCATCCCATCGTTCACTAGTGTATACAAATTCTAGAAATATATCACCTTTTTGCACATGATGACGAAGAAATTGATGTCTTATCTCAATGTGTTTTGTTCGTGAATGTAAAATTGGATTATTAGAAATGTTTATTTCACTTGTATCATCGCATTTGATTGGCACAACATTATAATTCAATTTAAAATCTTGAAGTTATTGTTTCATATATAGAATTTGTGCACAACCACTACTCGCAGCCACATTTGGCTTTGGCGGTAGATAAGGCTACAGAATTTTATTTTTTGGAGACATGAAACAAGTAATTTTCCTAAGAAATGACATGTTCCACTAATGCTTTTGCAGTCAATTGTGTGACAGAAAAAATCTACACCCGAATAACTAACCATTTCAAAGGAAGTGAACTTAGGATACCATAAGTCTATATCTATGGTGCCAAATATCTTAGGATTCTTTTTACTGCAGTTAAGTGTGATTCTTTTGGACATGCTTGATATCGTGCATACATATACACACTAAACATTATATCAGATTTACTTGCAGTTAAATATAATAAGCTACCAATCATACCTCGGTAGAGCTTAGTGTCTACCGATTTTCCTTGCTCGTTTTTGTCAAGTTTGGTTGAGAGACTCATTGGAGTTCCCAAAATCTTTCCGTCTTCCATATTGAAGTGTTTGAGCAATTCTCGTATATACTTTGATTGGTTGACAAATGTTCCATTCTTTGCTTATTTGATTTGAATCCCGAGGAAGAACACGAGCTCGCTCATCATACTTATCTCGAACTCTTTTTGCATGCATAAAGAAAATTCCTTACACAATTTTTCATTAGTAGCACCAAAAATAATATCATCCACGTATATTTGCACGAGAAGCATATCTTCATTGTTTGCTTTAATAAATAATGTTGTATCAATCTTTCCTCTTATAAATTCATTTTCTAACAAAAAGGTACTTAATCTTTCATACCAAGCTCAAGAAGCTTGCTTTAATCCATACAAAGCCTTTATTAGTTTAAATACATAATTTGGATAGTGTTAATTTTCAAATTCTGGTGGCTGTTCAACATATACTTCCTTATTTATAAAACCATTCAGAAGAGCACTTTTTACATTCATTTAAAAAAGTTTGAAGTTCCTATAGGATGCATATGTAAGTAACATGCGAATGGCTTCCATTCTAGCTACTGGTGCATAGGTTTCATCAAAATATATTCTTTCTTCTTGATTATAATCTTGTGTAACTAGCCTAACCTTGTTACGGGCAACAATGCCATTTTTATATACCAATTTAGTTCCAATTATCATATGATCTTTAGGCCTAGGAACTAAACTCTAAACTTTATTTCTTTCGAATTGATTTAATTATTCTTGCATGGCAATTATCTAAGATTCATCTTCTAGTGCCTCATTTATGTTTTTAGGATCTTCTTGTGAAAGAAAAGCAAGATGGTCACAAATATTTTTCAAGGAAGATCGAGTTGTTACCCCTCGTAAAGGTTCACCTATGATTTGATCCATATGGTGGCCCTTCACTGTCTTCCATTCCTTTAGTAGTTCTTTATGCTCATTTTGATCTTGAGGCTCATGAAGCTCGATGCTTTTGCCTTTGTCTTCCTTGATTTGCATTTCTTCTATTCCTTTGTTAATATTTAGATAATCATCATCTGAAATCTTAGAAGAAAAAGGATTAGCCTCATCAAAGGTTATATGAATGGATTCAACTAATGTCATGGTTCTCTTGTTGTAAACTCTATAAGCTTTACTATTTGTAGCAGACCCAAGAAAAATTCTTTCATTAGACTTTGACTCAAATTTTTTCAAATCGTCTTTGTCATTTAGAATAAAATATTTACATCAAAAAATATGAAAATAAAAAATGTTGGGTTTTCTACCAATCCATAGTTCATAAGAAGTTTTGTTTAAATGGTATCTTATGAAAACTCGATTCATTACATAGTAAGCAGTATTTACTCTCTCGATCCAAAAATATTTTGAAATTTTATGTTCATTTAACATGGTTCGTGCCATTTCCTATAAAGATCTATTTTTCCTTTCAACAACCTCATTTTGTTGAAGAGTTTGAGGCGCTGAAAAATTATGAGAAATTTCATTTTGATCACAAAAATTTATAACATCTTTATTTTTAAATTCCCCTCCTCTATCACTACGAATATGTAAAATAAAATAGCTCTTTTCATTTTGAATTTCCTACAAAGTTTGACAAATACATGACATACTTTATCTTTTGACGCAAGAAATAATACCCACGTATATCTTGAAAAATCATCAACTATAACAAAACTGTATACTTTTTCTCTAAGAGTTTGGGGTTTCATAGGACCAAATAAATTGAGATGAAGTAATTATAGTGGCCAATTCATAGAAATTTCTTATTTCTTTTTGAAATTTGTTTTGGCCTCCTTATCAAATTGGCAAGCATCATAAATTTTGTCTTTAATAAATTTAGTCTTAGGCAAGCATTTGACCAAATCTTTCTTGACAAATTTGGATAGGAGATCTATGCTAGCAGGACCTAGCCTCCTATGCCATAACCAACTAGTTTTATTTACGGCAGAAAAATATTTTATATTTTGAAATTTTAAATTTTCAAAATCAATAGTGTAAACATTTTCAGATCATTTTGCAACAAATAAAATTTTATGATTTTTTTTATTTTCAACAACACAAGTGTCATGCAAAAATTGTATACTATTGCCTTTATTACATAGTTGACTTATACTAAGAAGATTATGTTTAAGATCATCAACAAGAAGTACATTATCAATGGATAGGAAAGATTTCTTACCGACCTTACCTATACCAATGATTTTCCCTTTTTCGTTGTCTCCAAAAGTTACATAACCTCCATCCTTAGGTGTTAAGCATGAGAATTTAGATTTTTCGCCCGTCATATGTCTTGAGAATATAAGTGATAAGGAGGATCTCAAGTACACCTATAAGACAATATAAGTGATTTTTTTGGTGCCCAAATCTTTTTGGGTCCTATAGTATTAGTGTTTTTAACTCTCCAAACCATCTTTGAGACACTATTATTTCTTTTTAGTGGGCAATTAAGTTTAATGTGTCCATTTTTCTTGCATTGAAAACCAATTATATCTTCATAGATATTTCTTGAATATGAATTTGAAAAAGTCTTAGATTCTTTTACAAAATAATTTTTTCACTTGATTTTTACTTCTCCATTGTAACCAATTCATTCTTTATTTAATAACCTTCTTTGTGCTCCTAAGAGTTTTTCAAAATTTTCTTTTCTATTAGTAAATTTGTAGATGATTTTTGAATAATTTTTAACTTTTTTTTAGTTAACAAGAAATATCATTTTCAATATTTAAACCTTTTAAGTTCTTGAGTTCTTTTTTTTAAAAATTATTTTCTTTTCCAGTTTAGAGATCTCATTTTAGAATTTTTGTTAATTTATCAAATTTAACTTTTAAAATGAGTTTCTCTTTTTTCAAAAATTCAATTTGCAAACTATATTCTTTAAACATGTTTTCTTTGTCATTTTTAGCATTTTCATTGAAGGTTTTTAAATCCTCAATTTTTTTAGAAAAGTTTTTATTTTTATTTTTCAATTTTACATTTTTTTCCAATTTCAAAAGACTTTTATCTAAATTGAATAGTTCATTTTTAAGTTCATCGTATGATGGCATAGAGTAAGATGAGCTAGATTCAATGCATGAGTTAGAATGAGAATTTACCGCTTTGTCTACACTTGCCATCAAATAGAAGTTAGTCATTTCGTCGCCAGTTGAGCTATTGCTTGACTCGTTTGAATTCGAGTCATTCCACGTAGTTGCTTTCATGGCCTTATTTTTCTTCTTTGAGTTATTTTTGAGTAAAGGATATTCTGGCCTAATGTGTCCAGTTTTGTTGCAGTTATAGCAGGTGAGTGGTTCTTTCTTGAAATCTCATTTGCTTGAATCTCCTTTGTTGAGTTTTGTGCCTCGAAATCTTCTTGAAAGCTTTTTGTCTCTTTTGAGAAATTTTCCAAA
Source organism: Heliamphora exappendiculata (assembly GCA_034768845.1). Classification (NCBI taxonomy): domain Eukaryota; kingdom Viridiplantae; phylum Streptophyta; class Magnoliopsida; order Ericales; family Sarraceniaceae; genus Heliamphora; species Heliamphora exappendiculata. The sequence continues at coordinate 40,877 of JAOTRH010046592.1, read as the reverse complement.
TCTTCTTGTGATAAGAGCCATGTCATCGTCATCGATCTCCTCATTCTCTTCATCACTGGAACTCTCTTTTGAAGCTTTAAGAGCAATAGACTTCTTGACTTTATTTTGCTCATTGATTCTTTTATTTATCTTGAGCTCGTATGTCAGCAGTTGTCACACCCTAAACTCTGGGTCATACGAAAAGCCACAGCAACCAACCCAAGGTTCTCTCGAAAGCATTAAAGCATGCATACATCCATAATCATTACATATATTTTACAACATGTTATCTCAAAACATGAAACATATATAGAAAGGTATAAACTACCTAACAAAACAAGACAATAGGGTCTTATCATTAGCCACCTCCAGGCACCACCAGGTCAACTTATAGGACCACGCTTACTTGAAAAAGGTTTTACTGCAAAATTTCACACCGTGAGCCAAAGCCCAATAAAAATAAACTATAAAGCTGTAAAGTAGGTTATGCAATCATAAGCATACAGGCTCAACCATAGGAGCCAAATAGGGTTTTCTAACCGAAAATCACAAGTTTTCCATCAGGCCAACGCGAGCCTCAAAACGGTTTTAATTCATAAAATCTCACATTTTCACCCTCAAAACCATGCATATCAACAATGCAGATAACGTTTTCACAGTTAATGAAAAGAAGTAACCAAAACGTTAGTTTCCACTCGGATCACACACTGAGGAAGAGAAAAGATATTTTGCACTCAGAACACACACAGCCGAGGAAAATAAAATAGTAACCTGTAGTAAAATAATATGCTCAACTCGGGCTACACCACCAAGGAGAAACATACAACAAAATTCACTCGGAACACGCAGCCGAGGATAAAGTAAATGATTCCTATGTACCAACTCCGTCACCAAGGGACAGAGGTAGCAACTACAGATTCCTGTCCCTTTACCTAATCCCTATACATCATAGGACCGGTTTGGTAAATGCAAGTTCTATACGGAGCCACCACAAAATAACCACTCAATTTACGGGCACAAAACCCGAGAGTACAGACCACCCAACTGCTTAATTTACAGGGACTAACTCGAAGGTACAAAGCACCTACTCTGCGTAAATTTTTGGACTTACACCGAGGGCAACTCGTGCCACATACCCGTTATCCCGATACATCTAAAGAATCATTTTACAAAACCAAAATATTTTCACATTTATACATTAAACATGTATAAAGATCCATCCATCAACGTGGAGATCAAACCAAACATTTTAAAAATATTTTTCTCGTTTACAACATAACGTTTCCAAAACTAAGACTCAACCCCAAGGGTTAGCTCTAAACCTCTAAAACATGATTTGTCGAGATTTTTCACAAAATCATAATTTTTTACCGTTTTCAAGAGCACCCTTTGAAAACTAGAGATATCCACAATTCATGTCATGTAGTAAACTAAGAAAAGTGAAAAACATGCTTTTATCCGAGCGAACAAGGTTTGAGCACAAAACATGATATATGAGCATTTTAACCGAAGAAAAAGCATACAACTGCATGTAGCGTAACTGGCCAACCGTCACTATCGCGTCCTGCCACCTGGGTCACGTGAAACACCCACAAACAAACTCCCAAGGAACAAGAAATTTGATAAAAAGTTCCACAGAGGATGAAAAACTACCTTTCCAAAGGATTTAGCCAAAAATAGATGAAAAACGGTTAAGAGATTTTGACATACCCTCACACTTTTAGTCATAACTTTTTCTACAAAATGAATTTTATGGTGAGAGAGGAGTCATTGAAAAGAAGACTTTCAGGGCTTCAATTTGAGTATAAGAACGACCCAACTCTGAGTCCGGATCAGGGAGATATCATCAAAACAAAATGGTCATGTGCAGCCAGTCCGCTCGAGCGGATGTCGGGCTCTTGAGCGAGCTACCACGTGAGAAAAACCCATATTTTCCCTGTTTTTGATTTCCAAGCCCCCAAACTTTCAAATGCTTACAAACTACCATCTCAATCTCAAATTAAAGCCTCCAAACACCTTTTTGACACCCTCGGATATACCTAAACCCGAAACTACTACAAAACCTCGAAAGACACATTTCGAATCCGTTTTCATCCAACCGAAATCAACACAAACGCCTTTTTGAACCAAACCCAATTTAACAAAACATAAATTGGTTGTCCATGCATTTTTAACCGGTCAAAATACCTATAATTACACGTAATACTCTTTAACAATAGTAGAGTTTAGAATCTTACCTCGTTGAGTCAAAAACTCGATACCTCGATCCACGTGAAAAATGAACTTCGTTGGAATAAAATTCTGTCCGGATGAAAGCGTAGCCCACCATGAGGATACTAAGGATCTGCTGTCTGATCGTCGAAAATTGAGCCTCGAGCCCTCGAGAAGTTAGAGAGAAGGCAGAGTGTTTGGTTTGGAAAAAGGAAACTTAGCTTGTAAGTTATGAAAATATCTTTTAAAAATATCTAACTCCAAATATTTATAGGCCATGAAAAATATATATATATATATATATATATATTTATATATATTTTAAAATCCGCACCACAATGCCCAACATCCCCAGGTACCAACCTCACAAAATCTCTCAACCCGGACATGCATAAAAACCATGCATTTATAGAATCACGCGCTAGGCCTCCCCCGCTCGAGTGCCTAACCACCGCTCGAGCGGACCCCTGCTGACATACTATTCTGCCACCAGCCCACTCGAGTGCTCGCCCACCTCTCGAGCAGTCAACGCTGGGTAAAAAATTGAACAGAAGAAGCAAGATCAAACTTCAATTCTTACTCCCATCAACACTTAGATCATTTCTATAAAAAAAAATGGGTCAGGGTCTCACAGCAGTGATCCAATTAGCTCATCCAAGGTTATCACGCTTAGATTTCTTGCTTCGGAGATGGCTGTAGCCTTAACTTCCCAAATAGGTGGCAAAGCTTTGAGTACTTTCCTAAAAATCTCATAAGATTGGTAAGTTTTTTCGAGTGCATTAAGAGAATTAATAATATCAGTAAAGTGAGTGTACATGCTAGAGATAGTTTCATCATCATTCATCTTAAAGCTTTCATACTCACTAATTAGTCTATCAATTCTAGAATCTTTAACATCTTGAGTGCCTTCATAGGTAATATCTAATTTTTTTTCATATTTTCTTAGCACTTTTACATGTCATTATGCGATTATATTTGTTAGCATCTAAAACACAGTATAGGGCATTCATGGCACTAGAGTTTATTTGAAGTAACTTCATATCATTTTCATTCATTTCGTCTTCTAGTTTAGGAACTTCTTTACCTTCTACAGTTTTAGTAGGAGTAAAATTACCTTAGACGATCACTCTCCAAGCCCTTCAATCCATGGTTTGAATAAAATCCTTATTCTTTATTTCCAAAAAGTGTAGTTAACACCGCAAAAGATTAGAGGCCATGTAGAGGATTAACCCTCTCTAAACGGGGATACACCGATGCCTGCCATAGATCTTTTTCACAAAAATTTGTTAAGAATAATGTGATTAGCTCTGATACCAATTGATAGTATAGGTGCAATCCCAAGAAGGGGGCGGATTGGGTATTTTAAAAAATTTATTGACAAGATTCAATTATAAGCAAGATTCAAAAATTTTTATTTGAAGATTAAGACACAAGTATAGATTTTAGAAACATAAGATTGAAATATAGATTTTAAATATGAAAGCAACACTATAACAATAATGAAAAAAAAGAATATAAAGAGTTAGAGATACGACACCAAGATGTTTACAAGATTTGGTGCAACGGCTTACGTCCTTACCTCAAGCCAACTGTTATGAGAATTTTCACTATTACTCCTTCAATAGGCGGAGCAGCCTCTCTCTTTAGTCTAGGCAGAGTAGCCTCTCTTGAGAATATTCCCTTATCAAGTATCCCAATCCTTATAGAAGGATTAATCTTTCTTGAGAAATACCCTTCTCAAGTACAAAAGAATGAAATGAATGTATACAAAGAAATGCTGCTTTCAATGAGCGGATGAGTACAAGATATTAGCATACTAACTCACTTCTCAAAGAGTATATCAATGAAACTCTATGAGAATTCTAAAACTTTATCTCTCAAAAAATATTATCAAAAACTCAAGAAATTTAAGCATAAGTAGAGAGTATATAAGAGAGAATGATTTGAATGCTTGAAGTGAGTAAAACTATAGCACAAGGGCTCTATTTATAGGCCAAAAGTTTGAACTAGCCATTGGGCTAAATGTGGTAATGTCAAACTAGCCTTGTAGCCATTTTTAAAAAAAATGCCTATTCAGTCGACTAAAGTGGTCCAGTCAATCGACTGGATTGCCATATTTAAACATTCAGTTGACTAGACCTGTGGATCAGTTGACTAGGCTACTTTAAATTTTGTTTCTTATTTGGTCGACCAGTTTTAGTCGACTGAATGCTATGCATTAGTCGATTGAATTTTTAAAAGTTTAGAATTTTGATTTTGAAAAATGGTTTCGAACACTTCTTTGTTTTGGAAAAACATTTTTATAAGTTTTTAGGATTCCTATGAGCTTCAAGAGATATAATCACGAATTTTGTGAATTTACATAGATCCTAACTTCGATATAAATAAAACTTAACTAATAGTCTTCAATGCTTCAACTTTGCATTGCTTCAAAACCTTATAGCCAAAGTGTTTGATTTGAATTTTGCTTCATGGCTTCCACTTTGTATCTTCGATTGTGCTAAACATATATTTCTTGTAAACAATCTCAATTTTCACAATTAGATACTTAGGTTTGTTATAATCAAAATGGTCATTGAAGCTATGTTAGGCCAACACTTACATTCAATGTGCTTTCCTTTCTTGTGGACTCTTGGCTTATTCAAGTTTGTAACTGCTCTATTATTGTCACAATATAGTGTAATAGCCGACCAAATTGAAGGCACCATATCTAGATTCAACAAGAAATTCTTGAGCCAAACGGCCTCTTTGATTGCTTTAGAAGCTGCTATGTACTCGGCCTCCATGGTGGAATCAGCAATGCAGGACTGCTTGATACTCCTCCAACTTATAGTCCCATCTCCCACGGTAAACACATATCCTGAGGTAGACTTATGAAAATCTTTTTCTAACTAGAAGTCTGAGAATGTGTACCGTAAAGGTACTAGACTGTCTGCCTGGTAAATCAACATATAATCTCTAGTTCTTTTCAGGTACTTGATTTATTCTTCACCGCAGTCCAATACTCTTACCCTAGGTTAGACTGATATCTACTAACTATGCCAACGACAAATCAGATGATAGGTCTAGTGCAAAGCATAGCATACATTAGGCTTCCTATTGCTGAATAATATGAAACTACCCTCATCTTCTCTATCTCATCAGGTGTTTTACGACATTGATCCTTGGATAGAGTGATTCCATGCCTAAAATAGAAAATTCCTTTCTTGGAATCCTGCATGCTAAAATGAGTAAGGATATCATCAATATACTTTGTTTGTGATAAGTCCAACATCCTTTATTTTTGATCTCACAAAAGCTTGATTCCAAGGATGTGACTGGCTTCTCTCAAATTTTTCATATCAAACTGTTCAGATAATCATACTTTCACTGAAGATAACACCCCACATCATTTTTGATGAGTAAGATATCATTTGCATAAAGTACTAATCAGACTACTATGCCCCCGTCACGCTTCTTGTACATACAGAACTCATCTGAATTTTGATCAAAATCATAAGACTTTATGGCTTGATCAAACTGAGTATTCCAAGACCTCGATACCTACTTAAGTCCATAAATGGATCTCTTAAGCTTGCACAACATGTGCTCCTGGTCCTTTGCTATGAAATCGTCTGGTTATACCATATAGATACACCCGTCAAGACTTCCGTTAAGGTAGGCTATCTTGACATCCATTTACTAAATTTCGTAATCGAAATGAGCTGCAATGGATAAGAGAATCTGAATAGACTTAAGCATGGCTACCGGCGAAAAGGTTTTCTCATAATCGATCCCTTCTTTCTAAATGAAACCTTTTGCAACAAGCCTAGCTTTGAAGGTTTTAGCCTTCTAGTCTGCTCCTCTTTTCCTCTTGTAGATCTATTTACATCCGATGCGTTTTATCCCTTTAGGTGGTTTTACAAGTTGTCAAACCTGATTAGAATACATAGATTCTATCTCTGAATTCTTAGTCTTTTACCAAGTATCTGCATCTTTGTCCTGGAGCGCTTCATTATAGTTACAAGATTTGGTATCTAGTTTTACCTAGATATTGTCAAAAGACTCTCCCAAGAACATATACCGATCGAGTTGATGAACAATCCTCCTACTGCGATGAGGCACTACCTGAGTTTGTGTACTAATAGTAATACGTTGTGCAGAATCTGAATTCTGTGCACCATTACCCACATGCTTATCAGACATGTTAATGGTAGCACCTTAATTAGGATCTGCACATGTTCTGATAATCCTCCCACTACGACGATGCAATGGGATATCAATGACTTGCGGTTCTTCTTTCGTTCTAATAATATTTTTTTTCTCAATTCTTCTAAAATAATTTTACTTTTGGGCCTATGGTCCATAATATAATCATCTTCCAAGAATTGGGTATTGGTGTTAACAATGACTTTCTAACCTTTAGGATTATAAAATAAACCACCCTTCATTCCCTTTAGATACCTGATAAAAAAATAGACTTCTATCTTTGGTTCTAACTTACCCGTGTTCCCCAGCACATGTGTTGGACACTCCCAAATTTGAATATGTCTCAGACTAGACTTCACCCAATCCATAATTTTATGGGAGTAGTAAGTACTGACTTAGAAGATACCAAATTTAGAATATAATCCGCTGTCTCTAAAGCGAGTCCCCAAAATGAATCGGGTAATTCTGAATAACTCATCATTGACCTTACCATCTCCATAAGAGTCCTATTTCTTCTTTCTGCTACACCATTCTGCTGCGGAGTGCCCGATGCAGTCAATTGTGATATAATCTCCTCTGACAACAAGTAGTCCCTAAATTCTCCAAAGAGGTACTCTCCACCACGGTCAGATCGTAATGATTTGATACTTTTATCCAGACGCTTCTTTGCCTCCGCCTTGAATTCTTTGAATTTCGCAAAGCATTCAGATTTACGGTATATCAGGTAAATGTATCCATACCTTGAGTAGTCGTCAATGAAATCGATAAATTACTCAAAGCCACCTCTTACCCGATCAGTCATAGGATCACCCACATCAAAGTGAACCAGTTTTAACGGTTCTTTAGCTTTATAACCTTTGGCCGAAAAGGGCCTCTTGGTCATCTTACTCTCTAAATAGGACTCACAGACTGAAAGTACCTCCACTTCTAATGAACTCAAAGGTCCATCTTCTACCAGTTTATTTATCCTTTTTAGGTTAATATGACCCAAGCGTAAGTGCTAAAGAAATGTTTGGTTCATTAAAGAAGGAACCTTTCTCTTATATGGTAAATTAGATGTGTTATTTAATTCAGTTAGTTGTAATGTAGGAAAAATAGGAGATATAACATACAGACCATCCACCAATATACCAGAACAAATAAAACATTTATTTTTCTTAATAACAACAGAGTCATTAAAATGAACAGATTATTTGTCATTTATTAACTTAGAAATTGAGATTAAATTTCTTCTAATAAAATGTAGATAAAGACAATCTTTTAAAATTAAAATCTTATCTCTACTAAAGTTGAGAGTGACATCTCTTACTGCAACTGCTGCCACTCGGGTATTATTACCCATAGGTAGGTAAATTTTTTCATCACTAAGTTGCTTGATTTTCTAGAACCTCTACAAAGAATTACAGACATGATTAGTGGCTCCCGTATCTAGACACCAGGTACCGGAGATAACACCACTAAACATATTTCAACCACAAGTAAACAAAAATTACCTTACTTGTTCTACTTACTGAGAAAAATTGGACACTACTTTTTTCAATGCCCAAATTGGTTACAGTGATAGCACTTGCATCTCGGCTTCTTCACATCAGCTTTTGGCCCTTTAACTGCTTTTAGACCTATGCCTCCCTGTTTTTGAACTTTTTTTTTCTTACCTTTCAGCTTAGAGAAAAAACCTTTTTCAGGTACATGCACAATACCTGGCTTCCTAAGAACATTCTCGGCTGCTTAAAATTCTTTAAAAAGTGTTGCCAATGAAAAGCTAAGCTTATTCATGGAATAATTTAGACAGAACTGCTTAAAGCTATTAGGTAGTGACTGGAGTATGATATCGACCTGGGTTTGCCGGTCAATCTCAGCTCTTAGGATCTCTAGTTCATTCAGATGACTGACCTTCTTCAGAATATGATCGCTAACTGAGGTGCCTTCAGCTATGCTTGTATTCATCAGAGATTTCATAGCCACCTGCCTAGCAGCACAATTTTTGATCCCAAAATATTTCTTTGATGTTGATAATCATGTCATAGACACTGGGTATAGATTGATACCGACACTACAATACATTTGACATGGAATGCAAAATGTAATAGCGAGCTATCTGATCAACTTTCTGCTACTTCTGATAAGTCCGGGTTTTCTATTCGGTCACCCCCTCATTAGTAACTGGTGGACAAATCTCAGATAATACAAATTTGTAGTTATCGACAGTTAAGATAATAATCAAGTTTTTTTTCCGGTTTATATAGTTTGGTCTAGTTAGTTTGTTTTCTTTGAGTATGGTCGCGAGTGAATTAAAAGCCATTTTAATCATGAGAATCACATAATTAAAATAATCATTAATTATGACGAACAAAATTTAGAATTTATTTTAAAATTGGATCCCTCTACCATTTAAAAAAAAATCTGCCAGCCATCTAGTACCCTATGAATAGCATGCTGTGATAGAATGACGTCTACTATCCATTGTTTGTCTAGACAGGCCAATTACTATTAATTTTACTATCTAGGTAATTGACCATGCTAAGTAAAGTAAAAGAACTAATATAACTTCGGTCTAGTAAATAATACCAGTGACTGAGATGGAGATGATACTATTATTTACAGCTAAGTGATAATCACCACCACATTCCAAATCAATCGCTTCATAATGAACCCTTTAGATGGAGAAGTGATCCACACTAACAATTATCCAGAATTATCCATGAAAGAGGTTTGTATCAGCGATACTGTAATTAATTCTGTCCGATAGGGATGAAGGCCTTATTGTTAACACGCAAAGTTAATTACATCACTTACGAATTGGTGATGGAGATCGCGAGATTTATCTGTGAATAAATTCTCTCTCCTACTTAGTTTTTAAAAGTATTTTTGAGGTTTATAAAAATCTATTTAATTAAAATAAATTTATTAATTTCAAAAACTACACGATCCAAAAGATTGCAAAATATCTTTCCGTCTACATGATTCAAAAGATTCCGGTTTACCAAATTATCTTTTCGTGTTTTAATGCGTAACAAATAAAATTAGCGATAAATGCACAATTTTTCCTTTACTTTACTGTTAAAGTATTGATTAAAGGCATTCAAATATTTTATTTTTGTCTTACATATTTTTTTTAAAAATAATTTATTAATATTAAATATTTTTCTATTTAATTAATCTAAAATTTGGAATTAATTTTCACATTTTTTCAAGATATTCGATTTAATTTTTTTTATCTTAAACATGCTATTTTGTAAAAATAAAATATTTGAAGTTTTTTTTAATTTAATTTAAAAATTTTAATTAAAAAAACTTAAATTTATTTTTCTTTACAAAATATTAGTTAAACTGAATTTTTTGAATTAATTAAAATTAACAGAAATAAATAAAACAAATATATATCATACACGCAGTTTAAATAAATATAAATATAAAATACGTATATATCCTAATTTTTTGATCAAATAAAAAATCTATTGAGTTTCATTCTCCTGTTCCAAGATTAACTCATAATCTTTCAATCATTATCAAAATCAGTTTTCGGCATCCAATTCGTGTTAGGATTCTTCGAAACACAGTGTTATACAAGTACAACACTATTCGGATCATTACATATTAGAAAAAACAACCCCGTGAGACCTCGAAGCAAACCACCACCGCCGACTACCAAGCGCCGCCGACGCTACACCATGCTGCCACCAATGTTTTTAGAAAAATAGCTTACGAAATATATTATTTTTCTGTTAAAAAATCAGAATGAAAAATTCTTTGAAAACAACTTTCAATGAGGGCCAAACAGCCCCCACTGCCGTCGCCCCTAGCCACCTATTGCCGCTGCCTTTTGAGCCTCGTTCTGTGAATTTTTTGGCTCTCGTTTTCTTTTTTTTAGCACTGATACCCAACAACATGGAATCCAGAAGAATACCTCAAAAATAGTCTCAAAAAGTCTCGAAAAATAGTCCCGAATAGCCCGCCACCGTCGCTAGAAACCGTCACTGTTTGCAGCCTGAAATGCTGCTGTCCATAGTTTGGTTTTTTCATTATTTTGGATTGTTTTTCCAGTTAGTTTTACTGCTGTATCATGCAAAAAAACTGCTAAAAAATTAGGCCCAAAATCCTCCCAAAAAATACCAAAATTGGCCCCAAACCATCGCAGCTGAAATCGCCGGTGGAGGCTATTTTTGTTGGTTTTCTCTAGCTGTTTTAGGACCTAGTTTGCTGCCATTTTGAATACATAAAATCTGCAGAAACTTACTAGAAAAATTGTAGCAAAACTGTGGAAAAACCACTGCAATACGTGGCTTGAACCACCCGAAACCATAGCCAGTGCCGTCGGTTATGCCGCCGTCGGTTATGCCGCTGCCTGTTCTTCATATTCTTAGATATTTAAACCTGTTCTTAAATATTCTGAATAATATTTAAAAATAAATAAAATCTTTTACATCGAAAACCTATGTCTTCAAGGCTCACAATTGATTTAAAAAGCCTAGAACTATCACGATCAACCATCGTGATTAAAAATTAACTAATAATCATCATTCAATCATTCAATCAAATATGAATAAAATAATGATTATAAAATTGGGATTAGAAAGTCTGCAAAACAAAGTTAGCATAGTTCTAAAGCTACTTGGTCCATCGATTAACCGTAAATATAATCAAAACGGCTCTGATACCAGTTGTTGGAGGCAAACTGCCAAGATCATTGATTTGTATATGATTTTTTGAAAAATAAAAATTGGACGAGAAATTGTTGAAATAGGCTCTAGATAAAAACGTTTTGATGTCGAAGGATCAAAATAAAAAAATTTGTGCCATCACAATTAGTTTAGATGAATACCTTTCGGTCGATTTTTCAATTACGAACTTTAATTCTATGAGTTGAAACTCCGAACAGACCTTTTACTATATTTTCGATGCGATTCCTGAACGTAGTGTGGGCTACGATCCTTCGAGAACTTGGACCGACAGAACCTAAATAACCTTAGTATTGAAAGACAACTTATGAATATAGTTCAACCTACCCGCATATTTATAGGCTATAACAGGGATCTATGGAGTAATTATAATATAAATTTCTAGTGTGACCCAAATACCCTTCTAGCGATTTTTGCAAATATGCAAACTTCTCAACAGTTTCTATAATTATGAAAACCTTGCAGCGATTTTTACAATTTTTGTAAAATACTAAATTACAGTTCATACCACTAAATAATTGTAACTGTACTCTTATCCATAATCTCAAGACCAATTTGCATTGAGCTCCTGTTATTAAATACTTAACTTATCTCGCCACATTAAGATTCTTGATACCCGCCAATTAAATTTAATTACTAATAATTTAATTTAATCGGTATCTTTAAAATTTTTTAAGCCATTCCACTTAATTTATTTGACTGCCGGATAATTAAATCCACCTGCAGGTTTTAACCTAGTTAAAACTTAGAAGCTTCCTTAAAGGGGTATCGCCAATCCCGAACAATTAGGACGTGAATTTTGTCAATAATTAATATTCACCATATAATTAATACCACTATCTAACTCACCTGGACTATTGACCCATAAAAGATCGCACCCTTTAATGAATCAAAACAACAAATATTAAATATACGCAAATAATAATTATTTTGGTATTAAAACATAAGCACTCATAATAACATTGGGGTGTGAATTGATTTATATAGTCAGTATAAAATTAATTATCTCAATGTGATCTTATTCAATACACACAAAGTGTATAGCACAGTGAGTCAGAATAATAGACGACGCTATTATCTATTTTTCGTAACCAAGACAAGCCTACTAAGAATCTGCGCTACAGTCGTACCGATAGTTTTTCCAATTCCATCTAAACTGTGAATAAACTGTGAACAAAAACTTATATTCTGCAAGAACTTATAATCTGATTTTTTGTGTGCAAGCCATACTATATACACCAGATTAAATATTATATAGAATAAAGGACAACCATGCATAACATTAAAGAAATGATATTACATTCATTGCTAATTAAGATTCTCATAATGTGGAAAAATAATTTAATTAAAATAAAATTAAATACTTAAACCAAATAAAATTCATGAATTTTCGTATACAACTTTGACAAATTTAACCATTGCAGGTTTCTTTCAGATTCAAAATCATCCATACACTTTTATTTTATCCGGACGAAATTAAATTTTGAACTTGTTCGGATGTTTTGGGGCCATCAGGATGCTTTGGTCTTTTTTTTTTGAAAGCACATATAAAGAAAAGAATGAAAACATGGGTTTCCTCTTAGAAGGACTAAGTTTAACATCTTTAGCCAGACGTGATGACATGTCAGATGGTCGGGTACTTAGGATCCAAGAGGTTGATTGATTGAACAATAGGACCGGTAGAGATTCCTTCGATATAGGGCTTGAGCCGTTGTTCATTGATTGCGAGATATTTACCACTTCAAGAGTTGAGTTGCTGGCAGGCACGGTGAAGGTATACGTGGGTGACCAAAAGTAAGCCGACCCACCGGGACTAGAATTTATCGAGAAATAGATATAGCTTGAAATTGAACAACCATACCTTTTGGTTGGTGTAATAACCCATAGTCAAGATACGAATAAAAAGAAAGAACAACTCAAAAGAAATGAAATCTCAAACCTAAGTTTGGCAAGAAGAATCGGCCTGACCATTTAACCTTCTCGAGTTCGAGACCTCGGATGAAGTAAAGACCTAATTACACATATATTCTAACCTCCATGCTGAGATTAAAAATTCAAAATTTCTAATTTTAAGTCAAATCAAATCAAGAGTTAAGCCCGAAAAGTCAAGAAACGAACCTATAAGAAGATACCTGAATGTTTTCCATAATTAAATAAAGAAAATTATTTATTTACAAAAAAAAGAGAGAGCTCACATGGTCGGCCACCATAGGGACTTGTGCCGAACTTGGTGTCCAAGTTTCCTGAACTAGAGTTAGGTTTTGAAAACAAGGTTAAGCCAAAGTAATCCATGGTTAACCAATTTTCCTAAGTAAGCTTCCTCTACTATCATTGTCTATAAAAAGGACCCAACCCACCTCATTTTTCTCCTTCCCTATTTTTGGTCAGAGAGAGAGAGAGAGAGAGAGAGAGAGAGAGAGAGAGGAAGAAGAAAAAAAGAAGGAAGAAGCATGGAGCTAGGAGGATCTATGGAGCCTAAAAACTAAGTCCAAGGCTTTCATCACCAAGGAATAACTTCTAACAAGGTAAGAGAGACTCTAATACTTCTGATCTTATACAAATCAAATATCTCTCCCACCATTCTCAAATACAAATCTAAGATCAAGAATCAAAACACAAAAAGGCGTTATGGTGAGATTTTTGGGACTATTTGATGTGAGTGTTGGGTTTTGAGTTTGTGGGAGATTTTCCATGGGATTCATGACTTTTATAAGATCTGGAGTTTTGATATATAAGTATACAACTTATACATGCAAAGAAAATAACTCAAATCTTAACATACCATGAGCTAGGTGGCTAGAACACTTGAAGGCCTAAATTTTGAGCATTTTAAGCTCTCTACTTTGAACTTTGAAAACTCATAACTAAATATAAAAAACTTATCTGAGTGTCTTCTTTATATTTAAACCTAGATTTTAATGTTATCTTTCATCCAAAATTTGTTTGAACTGATTTGAGTTAGTCGAACTTGAGATATGACCTTTTTGCCAAAGTGTGTTAATTTCATATTAGTCAGTATTGTAGATGTAAAAACCCTAGTTTAAAACGAGATCTGAGCTTAGGTCAAAATATGAAAGTTGTAGATAACATGTATACATTGCTGCCCACCAAAAATGATCCCAACATAGTGAGATTTGATAGGTCACAATGCCTATGAAAGTTAATGTTGTGGATTTGTGAGTAAAAGAAACTTCTGTCACATGTTTTAGTGCAACTAAAAATCCATATTTTTAGTAACCTAATCCAAACGTGGTTTTCATGAAAGTGTAGGTAACATAGTAATCTAATTATTGTCCATCCAAAAATAAGACCCAACAACCCCCAGATGATCCCCCAAACTATTTTTAAACCCTTAGTTGAAAACAGGTTCTGCTGTGTGTTTTATGACTAACTGAACCTATTTTACAAAATGGCTTATTTTTCATACTTGTTTCAAACAACTATCCTGAGCAATATTCATGAGACTTGTAGGGAACATATTAAACTAGAACATTTCCAAATATCAGACATCTAGGACATGTTTGGATACCCCAAAATGGAGACCAACTAAAACCTTTTTTCTAAAAATATTCTGTGTAAGTGCTGAACTATTTTTGCTTGTGGGAATTTATTCACCTAGGTGCCTTAGGTTTTGGCCTTATTGTTAAACATAAAATTTGTAAAGAATATTATAATCTAAATTGCCACAAAAAATTAGAACCAAACTCTAAGTCTAAATACCTCAAAATGTTGATGTACTTTAAAAATTAATGGTTGGAAGTGATTAATAAATGGTTAAATTAAATCGTTAAACAAGTGAAGGTTTGAGCGAGTGTGCAGTGCCTCTTAGACCTAACAAGGAAGTAACCAAAGTCCCTAAAATCAAAGAAAAGCATTCAATGGTCCGAATCTTTTTAGTACTTCACATTTTAAGAGAGATAAAACTCCAAGTTCATGGTTAAGTCATGTTTGCTTGCTAGGTGGGAAGGTTGTAGTACTCGAGGGTCCGGCTTAGCTCGTTGGTGAAGGCACGATTCGTATGCACATAAAATAAGATGAGAGTGCTTAGCTATTATCTTGAACATGAATTTATGTAAATGATGCTTTGAAATGCTTCGATAAAATGTTTGAACTATGACAAGTTTTGTTGAATGAAAGCATGACCTATTGTTTTCAAATGCCATGATATTTTTTTAATGCAAGTGTGCTATCTACGATCTTTTGAATAAGCATGATGCTTTTATAAAAGTACTTTCAATGTTGTGTGGTTGTTCCAAAGTGTTAAGTTATAAGGATTTTTGCCGCTTTATATCCCGTTACGAGGGAGGTTACCCAATAATGGATTTTGTTTGTCCCTAAAGGGGAGGTTTAAGCAGGTGTTATTTTACCTTTAAGGCTTTCGGGCTGAGTTTCATATTTTTAGCACATACCACTCGTGTTTGGTGAAGAGTGGCCCTCATTTCATCACGTTGTTATCTGTGTATTGAGAATTAGGATTACAGTACTGTCGAAACTCTCGATCATGATGTTGACGACTACTTGGACACTATTGGTGTGCTGCCCCGTCTTTCAGGCACGCCAGGACATACATAAAAATATATAAAGGTATATTCTAGCTAGTCATTCATATTTACATATCTTAATTATTACATTATAAAGGAGTTCCAAACTGTTCAAAAGTACATAACGATTATAGTTTCACCAAGGGTATTCAAATATTATAGAGGTTGTAGGGAAATTGAACAAAAGAACAAAAATAGAGGTCTTGAATCCTTAAAATGCATCAGTAGGGTCCACATGCTCTTGAGCTCACCCTATTCTTCGAATTCTTTTTCTACCTTTGGGACGACTTTCTCTAAGTATTCCTCCTCACTTGTGGCACGAATGCTATGAGCCAAAGCCCAGTAGAAAAATACTCTAAACCTTCTAACCAATTTGACAGCACAAAACTTACCACAACGCATACCATGTAACACTTAAGGACACTTTAAAGTCAAGGAGGTAGACAAATTTATAACAAGATAGCAGATAAGTCAATAAACATGCGTATAAGATGCTGTGTATGCAATGTAAATGCCCAACCTGACATACACCCAAATCATATCAGGAATTCCACACCAAAAATTATCAAAGTAGACTTTTATGGGTCATTGATCATCAAAGCTATCATCACGCCTCGTTATAAATAGTAAATGCATCGCCGGACTTCATGCCACAATTGTTTTACTCAATGGCAACGGCGTGGGGTCCGCGCCATCCTTCAGGCAAACAAAATTCAATAATCAATCAATCAGTCATATAATAAGCAGTTTGTCCTACCTTAAGATTCGTGTTGCCTTCGCCGGTGTCAACATAAAGTCTAAGCCATCAAAACCAGAATGCTAGTGACGAACCCATGGTGCTCAACAATATCCATGATAAACTATTTCAAATACTAGGGATGTACCCAAGGTGTATAAACCAGATCTATAACACCGGAGATGCACCCATGGTGTATGAGGGAAATACATCCCAAAATATTTTCAAAAATGACAACTAGGGACACCCTAGAGTTATAATCAAGAAGGACAATTCAACATAGCCTATCCTAACAACGATTTACACAGATGGACTCCAATATGCCAGGATGCAAGTGACAATGTCCATGATGTATAATATGGATCTCAAGTGCAACTATTTATAGCATGGCATCAACTAGCATGGCAAAGTTTATGATACAACTCACTAAGCATAAGTACAGCAATGTAAGGCACAGGTTCAATTCTCAAGATATAATTCAAACTTGATAGCATGAGTTCTAATCATCGTACATTCACTTAAAAACACTAATCAACTAATTCAAATCAATCAAAACATAAACCCGAGTCTCACGACAAAAAGGTACTCAAACATACACATAGCCACTTTAAGGGCCAAGTTCAAGTATTAAAATTAAAGGGTCAGTAAGGTTTTGGGACATCTAGACTTGGAATCAAGTAATGATTTTTAAACACCATTTAAATAAAAATATTTTTTACAGCCCTTATGTTTAACACTAAGGTCAAAACTTAAGACAAATTGGTGAATAAAACATTCTAAGCGAAAACGGTTAAGTACTTTTCTCAAAATTTTACTAAAAATATGCCTTTGTTGGTCTCAATTTTGGGGCATCAAATCAAGTCAAAATGAGCCCATTTTGAATATGTTCTACTTTAACATGTTCCCTAAAAGTCTCATGAAGGGTGCAAGGGGTTTTTGTTTGAAAAAGGTTAAAGATATAAGCCATTTTGTAAAATAGGTTCTGTCAGCCGCCAAACCTTCAGTAGAACCAATTTTGGACAGAGAGTTTGAAACTAGTTTGAGGGACTTTTTCGAGGCATCTAGGTCTGATTGTTGGACAGAAAGCTATTTAATATGTTACCTACAATATTCATCTTGACCACTTTTGGAATAGGTCACTAAAAATATGAGTTTTTGGCTATACAAAAATATGTGACAGAAGTGTCCTTTAATGGCTGAACCACAACAGAGAGTTTTAAAGGAGTTTTGTGCTCATGTTTGGTGTGTAGTTAGATATATATGTTACCTAAAACATTTATGGTTTGGCCAAAGCTCGGATCACATTGTAAACTGGGGTTTTTAGGTTAATGTTGTCGACTGGTCTAAAAATAATACACTTTGGTAGAATTGTAATATCTCGAGTTCTACTCACTCAAATGAGTTGAAACTAGCTTTGGATGAAATATAACACAAAAGGATAAATTTGAACATAAAGAAAATTCTTAGATTAATTTTCTATATTGAGTTATGGAGTTCCAAAGAACAAGGCAGAAACATTAAAGTTCTCAAAAATCTGGTCCTTATATGTTTAAGTCTCCTACTTATGATATGTTAAGATTTTATCGTATTTATTTGCATGCTTGTGTTTTATACATGAATATCAAGCTTTCAGAACACTTTTAAATCATCAAACTCAAAAATAACAACACACAACCACATCTCATATCATTTAAAATTATAACAACCCTTATTTCTCAACTATAACGCTTTTTCGATTTATTTTCGGTTCTTGATTTTTAAGGTGTTTAAATAGATGAATTGAGATATATTTTGGGTGATATTAGATATAAAGTTTAGAAGTTTTACTTACTTATTTAAGGGCTTAAAGAGTGGTAGAATGGAAGGACTTAGCTTTAGAAAATACTCATTGATTTCTTAGCTCCTTTTTTCTTTCTTTCTTCCCCCAACTCACCTAAACTCTCCAAGAACACTTTGAATCTGGTTTTTCTCCCTCTCTTGGCCGAATATAATGGAGGGAAAAGAGAGTGTTTGGCTTAGTTTATATAGAAAAAAGTTTAGGAAACACCATGATCACTTTAAGTCCTTTTTTCTTCTCCTTCACATGGGTGACAAGACTTGGTGCAATATTTGAGAGATATATATCAGATTTGGTTGAGGGATTTCAGCTAGGGGTCAATTTGGGAGACAAAAACCTGATCTCACATCAATCTTGGGATTTTATCTTGATTTGCATGCCATTTTGTGCAAAAAAATGCTTTAAAAGTTAATTTGATGCATCTTTTTGGTGTATTTTCCTATTAAAACTTATTATTTTAGTTTTTTTTAATGATAATTTTAGTATTCTCATGAAGAATTATAATTTTCATAGCAATTGATTAAATAAATGTAGTCTTTTAAGTCAAATTAAGTTAATTTAAACAAATATAGCCTTTTGACTTATTTTAGTGTGTATGAACTTCAATAATAATTTATTTGCTTTTGTTAGTCTATAATACCATTTAATTATGTATATTATTTGTTCAACAAGTGTTGGATCATCATAATACTTGATTTGACACTTTTTTGATATTTTTACGCTAAAAAAAGCAAAAGCTACTTTTTGGCACAACTCCCAAGGTGGTTGGCCACCAAGGGATATTTTTGTCATTTTTGATATTATCTTGTCTTTTGCTACTTAATTGTACTTAAATATCTGATTTAGGGCGTTCATATGTTAAAATTTAGATTTTTAAGACTTTTGTTGTATCATGGGCAAAATGGTCATTTTTACTCTAATTATGAGAATTTTTTATTTTTAATTTATTATTTCATGATAATTACTTAATTTAGAATTTTGGGAGATTCTTCGGGTGTTAAGGTTTTGTTACTTGAGTTTTAGACCTTTTTAGGGTTTCTAGGTCAAACTTAGGGTTTTTGAGTCGAGTTCGAGTTTTTGATCTTCTAGTGACCTAAGATCTTATCGACTAACTGTCGCTAATGCTAGGGTTTGAGCTGGGTCATTGCACGGGTTGTTACAACTAGGGTCTGAACTGGGTTGTTATAGTTGGGGTTTGGGTTTAGATTTGAGAAGGTGGTTATTCAATAAATTATGGCGATTGAGCCAGAAATACATATAGATATTTTTTCCACATTGAGAAAGTCCTGTGAAATCCATGATGTTTTTATGTTCAAGCAAATGCACCGGTTTCTATGTTTTTGTGGAAAGTATGTTGAGCTATTTTCAAAAAGTGTTTTATGTTATCTTTACTATATAACTGTCTTTTTTTATTCATGATAATGCTAAGTGCACTCTCTTGTAACTTTGTTGATTGTAGATGACAAGAACGATTAGGAGTTGGTCCACCACAAGCATCGTTGTGTAGTTTGTGAAGCTGAAGTCGGACATTATTTGGTCCTGTTGCCTTTTGTTTAGTTTTGTACCTGGTAAAATATCTTATGATGGGAACTAAGGTTGTTCATCAACCTGATCGATATATGTTCTTAAAAAAATCTTTTGGCTGGATCGCATAAGAAATGGATACCGAACCCTATAATTACAATGAAGCACTTTAAGACAAAGATGTAGATCTTCGGCAAAGTGCAATGAATTCAGAGGTGGAATCTATGTATTCCAATCAGGTCTAAAAACTTGTAGAACCACTTTAAGGGATAAAACCCATTGGATGCAAGTTGATCTACAAGAAGAAGAGAGGAGCAGACGGGAAGGTTAAAACCATCAAAGCTAGACTTGTTGCCAAAAGGTTCACTCAAAAAGAATTAATCGATTATGAGAAAACCTTTTCGCTAGTAGCCATGCTTAAGTTTATCCAGATTCTCTTATCAATTATTGCTCATTTCGACTATGAAATATGGCAAATAGATGTCAAGACAATTTCCTTAAATAGAAGTTTTCATGAGTGTATCTATATGATATAACTAGACGGATTCATTGCAAAAGACCAAGAACACATGTTGTGTAAGCTTAAGAGATCTATTTATGGACTTAAGTAGGCATCAAGATCTTGGAACACTCGATTTGATCAAGCCATTAAGCCTTATAGTTTTGATCAGAGTCTGAATGAGTCCTGTGTGTACAAGAAGTGTGACTGAAGCGTGATCATCTTCTTAATACTTTATGTAGATGATATCTTACTCATCGAAAATGATGTGGGGGCATTATCTACTGTTAAAGTATGGTCATTTGGGTAGTTCGATATGAAGGACTTGGGAGAGGTTAGTCACATCCTTGGGATCAAGCTTATGCAAGATGAGAAACAAAGGATGTTGGGCTTATCACAAGAAAAGTATACCGATGATATCCTTGCTCTCTTTAGCATGCAGGATTCCAAGGAAGGGTTTTACCATTTCAGGTATGGAATCACTCTATCCAATGATCAGTGTCTTAAGACTCCTGATGTGGTAGAGAAGATGAAGGCATTTTCTTATGATTCGATAGTAGAAAACCTCATGTATGCTATACTTTGCACTAGACCTGACATTTGCTTTGCCGGTAAAAAATATAATCAACTACTTGAAATGGAATAAGGATTATATGTTGGTTTACCAGGCAGACAGCCTAGTACCTTTGGGGTACACAGACTCAAATTTTCAATCAGATATAGAGCTTTCATTAGGAGATAACCTTGCAGATTCTTTACAAATAGCTTACCGGTTAAGACTTTTGATAGTCATGTAGAGGGCATAGGAGTCAGATGTATGGTAGCATAGTTTTGAGTATAAGTGAGAGATTGTTAGGATTGGTATACTGAAAACCATGCTTTAGTATTTAATTTTATTTTAATAAAATTAATTTTTTATTTTATGAGAATCTTTATGTAGTGACCTGACCCGTTCTAAGTTAAAAAGGATTAACTATGGATTTTGGGTAAGAATTAAAACTTGATTTTGATAAGTAATTGGAGAGTAGTTTGAGCTTGGAAACACATGCTAAGATACTTTTGGTGAAGAAAATAAGATTCCAAAAGATGTCGGGACAAAAATATGCAAAAAGTGTGTGAAGGAAAGTGACATACTTTTATTAATTCGGTCATAACATTTTGTTCAAATTGAATTCTGGCATGAGGTTTGAACCATTGAAAAGTAGACTTTTGGGACTTCAGTTTGAGAACAAGAATGACCATATTTGGAGTTCGGATGAAGGAGATATGTTTGTTTGAAATTAGACCAATAGTGCAGTCACAGAAGACCGATCGATCGGTCCCCAAACCGATCTATCCGTCTGTGTTGGGCAGAGGCTATAAGTTACAGGTTTTAGCTTTGTTTGCTCATTCTTTCCTCTCTTCTCTCTCTCTCTCTCTGTCTCTAAAGTTGAGTGACCTAGGGTTTAGGTTTTAGAGCTCCTTGGAGCTTTCCATGTTAGTTGGAGGCCGAGACCTTGCCGTTTCTTGGAGCGAGCAACCATTAGAGAGCGTGGATATGCATTGGGAGCTTCTCCGTAGCCGCGCGATTGAGAGACTAAGGGTTTGGAGCTCGCTAGAGGTTCGATTTATGTTGGTGGAACATCTTAAAGGTAGGATCTTTGACTATCTTTGAAGTATTGCTTGATATGAGTTGAATTTTTGTGTTTATATACATGAAAAGCTTGAAAATCTATGTTTTGAAAACTCTAGATTAGGGTTTGGAGTTAAAGCAAATTAAATCTTGTATTTTCAAATGACGTGCGATGGTTTTATCTCATTATTAGCGTTGGAGTACAATAAATGTGTAATTTGAAATTTAGGGTTTATTTAACTTGAAAACCAAGAGATTTGGGGCTTTTCGGGCTATTAGGTTCGAATGATGAAATTGATGAATGATTTGAAAAAACTTTTGGTGTGGGAACCCTCAATTGGTGTTTTGAAAAAGTTGGAAATTAGTTACCTTCAAACTCAAGGAAAAATTTGGGGTTTTTGGGGTCGGTAGACCTGAATGATGAGATTGGTTGGGTTTTTGGCGAAATTGGAACTACAATTACTTTATAAATGCGTTAACTTCATAAATCTTTTGAAATTGACAAAATGGTGTAACGTTGAATTGAGAACTTTGAATAAAACCCATGAATCTAAAGGTTGTGTAAATTGATGAATGAAACTTGGGAGTTGTGATAACCTATCGTATTTACATTTTACGAGTTAATGTGGCATATGATTATGTCGGGTATTAAAATTTGGGGTTTTTAATGTAAAATCAGAAAACACATGTAATGATATGGGTTTGACGAGAGGAACCATCTTGGGTTGGACTCGTGTTAATTGTTAATGAAATGGAACAATTAAATGATTGAAGTACCGTGTGATGATGTGGATGAACAAGCTTGGGCACGAGTTGCTCATCGGTGAAAGACTAGAAACTTGCATAATGTAAGGTAAGCCCTTCCTTCGGGTTAATTCCCGTAAAAGCGTGCTCTTGGGCAGCCCACCCATCGATGTTTTCGAGAGAAACTAAAAATGTGTGCTCTCCATGTCGGGCTATAGAATGGATATTTACCTCTCGGACCTCACGTGGACCGGTGGTGATAAATATGCCTGGGTCTATAGGCGTTGTTCAGCCTCAGTACTTGATTGAATTAATGGATATATGGGGTTGGTAAAACCTTGATTGGATGAATGGATAAAATGATAGAATATGGAAATGTGTTGAGTTAGTTATGAATTGAGAAAACCTTAAAAATGAATGGTTGGGAAAATAAAGATTTTCTAGAAAGGTAAACTCGGTTTGGATTTGGAAACATTTGAAAAACACATGAATGGTTGTGTGCGCGTGTGTGTGTGTGTATATGGATAATAAGAACTCGAAAGGGACACACACACACACACACACACACACACACACACACATATATATATATATATATATATAGTTATGGAAGTGGAAATGAAAGAAAACGAAATGACAATTTTGTAAGGAAAATTGGTTATGCGACGAATTTTGTAAGCAAGTAAAAGTAATATTTTATAACTTTATGTGTTGCACGTCGCATAATCACCCTCGCATGTCATGCATGTACACGTTCATCGTTAGTAATTTTTTGTACGAGTTTCGGCTCATGTCATTTAACAACATTTTTGGTAATCATGAGGACTGAGTGATCCCCTGATGGAGTGTGCATTGAGACCTCGTTAGGTCGTCACCTTGAAGACTCTTGGAGCTTGTGTAGGTAGTAGCGTTATAGAGTTTTGGTTTATCGTGTTTTTGTTCGATAGTAGTTCGTTTGTAAGGCCTTAAGGTCAAGAGAACATTTTTTGTATGCGTGTGAGGACATTTGGGTTTGGTTGTACGCATTCTTATTCTTAAATATTTTGTATGGTTATTGCAAGGATTTACTTTTCCAAACTGTTTAACGTTTACAACCTGTGAATTCTCTTCTTTTTAAAGGTTATTTCTTTGCTTAAAGGGTGTTGAATGGTACTAAATATGTTCTTAGTTCTGAAAAGTGGGGTTTTCACTTGAAAAAGGACATGGAGCAAGACAGATTGATAGACCGATCAATCGGTCTATTGATCGGTCTTGTGATGCTCTCGGTTCTCCTGTGCAGGCAAGAGACTGATCGATCGGTCTTTTCACTGATCGATCGGTCTGAGTAAAATTTGATTTTTTTTATGTTTTATTTTAAAGGCTCAACTTTTGGGAATGTTTTCTGCTCCTTCAAATTCTATCTTTTACTTTAAATTATACCCTTAGTTGGGCATATTTTTAAAGGTTTTGAACTCGTTGTTCGTTTTTGTTTTAAATCGTGTTGATCTAGATCGGCGTTGGTGGGTTTTGGTTTATAAAATGGGTTTTTCTTGGGTGATTCACGTGGCTTGGGTTTGGGGGCTTTATACTTTATGAGCAATGTACGTGTAATATTTCTTTAATGTTATACATGGATATCCAATATTCTGTATAGTATTTAATCTAGTGTGTAGAGTCCGGCTTGTACACAGAAAATTAGATTTTAAGTTCTTACAGAATATAAGTTTTATATTCACAGTTTATATGGAAATAGACATACCACCGGTACGACTGCGGCACAGAATTTTAGTAGGCCTGTCTTGATTACGAAAAATAGATAGTAGCGTTGTCTATTATTACGATTCTCTGGGCTAGAATACTTTGTGTGTATTGAACGGAATATTTGGGATAATTAATTTTATATTGACTATATAAATTAATTCACACCCCAACGTTATTATGAATAGTGCTTATCTTTTTAATCCTGAAATAATTATTAATTTACATATATTTAATATTCGGTGTTTTGATTTATTAGAGGGCGTGATCTTATATAGATCTATATTCCTGGTGAGTTGGATAGCAGTATTATTTATATGATGAATATTAATTATTGACGAAATCCACTTCCTGAAAGATCGGGATTGAGGATATCCCCTTAATAAAACTTATAAGTTTTGACCGGACCAAATTTTGCAGGTGCATTTGATTATTCGGCGATTAAATAATTTAAACGGAAGGGCTTAAAGAATATCAAGATGCCGATTAAATTAAATTGTTAGTAATTAAATTTAATTGACGGGTATCAAGAATTTTAACATTGAGAGAAATGGTAAGCATTTAATAGCAGGAGCTTAATAGAAGATGGTTTTGAGATAATGGGTCTGAGTGCAATTATAATTTTTTAGTGGTGTGAACTATAATTCAGTATTTTATAAAAATTGCAAAAATCGCTGTTGATTTTTCATAATTATAGATACCGGTATGAGGTTTGCATAATTTTGGAAACCACTGATACGTGTTTATGTTCCACTGGAAGTCTTACTTATAATTGTTTCCCAGATCCCTACTGTAGTCCTATAAATATGCGGATAGGCTGAAACAGTTTCATAACTTGTCTTCCAAAACTAAAGCTGTCCAGGTTCTGCCGGTACGAGTTCTCGATAGCTCGTAGCCTACACTACGTTCGAAAATCGCAGAAGGAAATGCAGTAGATCTGACATGAGCTTCAACTTGGATTCAAATCATAATTGAAGATTCAACCGGTAAAAAGGTATTCTTCTAAATTAATTTCGAATGCGCGGGTTTTATTTTGATCGTTCGTCATCAAAAATTTTATGTGGAACCCGTTTTGGCGTTTACTTGTCCAGTTATTTTTTTATATAATAATTTGTAAAAACAAAAATCTTGATAGTCCTGCCTCCTACAATTAATATCATAGCCATTTTGTTTTTTGTTTACGATTATCGGGGTCCGATAATTTTAGAATTATTACTAACTTTATTTGACAGACGTTCTAATTCCAATTTTATGGTCGTTATTTATTATTTATGTTTGATTGAATGGTGTGAATGATTATTATTTTTAATTAAGGGGATTGACCATAATAGATTGAATGTGAACCTTCAGGACATAGGATCGATATCATAGCTAGTTTCTATTTTTAAAATATCTGTTTAGATTATTTAAGAACATGTTGAACATGTCCAAGAACACGAAGAACAGAGGCAGCACCGGCGGTGGTTCAGGTTTTTATGAGTCACAGATCGCGGTAAGTTTTTAATAATTTAAACGATTTTTTGGGTGAGTTTTTCTGCAGTATTTATGAATAAAAAATAGCATAAAAAATAAGTCAAAAACAACGAGAAAAAATAACCAAAACAGCCCGGTACCGACGGATTTGCCGGTAGCAGTTTTACAGTAGTTTTTATGATTTTTTGGGCTATTTTTTATACTAGTTTTTGGACAATTTTTAAATATAAAATAGCATTAAAACATAAGTCAAAATAATGTTAAAAAAAGAGCCAAAATCACAACCCAAACAGGCGGTAAATAGGCCGGCGATAGCAGTGGCTTCCAAGTAGTTTTTCGATAGTTATTTGGGCTATTTTTGAGCAGATTTTTTGACAGAAAGAATCTACTTGTTAAGAGATTTATAATGTTATAAAATATGTCAAAACGGAGTTTGGAAAGAGGTCAAAAAAGCCTTGGGAAGTTAGCAGTTCTAGGCGGCGACGTACAAGAGCAGAGGCAGTCTGTTCCAGGTGGTTTTTTTGACATTTTTCGAGCTATTTTTGAGCAAATTCTTTCATAGAAAAATAGTGTTTTCGAGATCTTTTCTTGGTATAAAGTACGAAAACGAAGTTTGGGAAGAGGTAAAAAAAACCTTAGGAAGTTGGCGGCGCTGTGCTATTGTGGCCAACCGCAGTTTCGTGGTTCTGCCAGTTTTTTCCGTAGTATTTTGGACAATTTTTCAACAAATTTTTTAACAAAAATATTTTATATTTCGAGAGCTTTCCAACGGTATAAAACTCGTCGAAAATAGAGTTCGGATGTGGCGGAAAGAACCGCCTGAAGGCGGCAGCTAGATGGCGTCGGCGGTGGCTGGTGGTGGGCAGGTGATTTCTCTCACCCGGGGCTGCTTTGTGTTGATTTTCTGATAGAGATACAGGACTAATTTGATATATATTGATATATCAGATAGTATCATAGAAGCCTGATGCAATCAGGACACAAAATTATAGATAAATGGTGATTATTTCAGCTTATCATCTTCGGGAGACTAAAATGCTCTAGCATTTCACTTGGATCATAAAATCAGGATATATGCATCGTGTTTATATATATATGAACTGCGTGTATGATTACATATCTGTTTTATTTATTCTGTTAATTTAATTAATTTGACAATTCGATTTTAATTAAAATATTTTGTAATAAAAAATAAAATTAAGGTTTTTTTAATTAATTAATTTTAATAAAAAGAAAAAACATTAGATATTTTATTTTTTTACAAAATATCACGTTTAAGATGATTTTTTAAAAATTGGATATCTTAAAAAAATGTGAAAATTAATTCTGAATTTTGAATAAATTAAATAGAAACATGTTTAATCGAAATAAATTATTATTTTTCAAAACATATGGAACAAAAAATAAAATAAATAAATACTTTTAATCACTATCTTAGCTAAAAAGTTGAAGGAAAAACTGTGCATTTATTAAATTTTATTTGTTACGCATTTAAACACGAAAAGATGATTTGATAAATTAGAATATTTGGAATCGTATACACGGAAAGATATTTGATTCTTTTAGATTGTGTGTTTTTTAAAATTAATAAATTTATTTTAATTAAACAGATTTTTATAACCCTAAAAAATGTCTTAAAATTTAAGTGGGAGAGAAAATTTATTTACAGATAAATTTTACGCTCTCCATCACTAGTTTGTAGGCGATGCAATTAAATCCTGCGTATCGACAGTAAGACAATCCTCCCCAACGAACAGATTAATTGCGGTATCGCCAGTACAAACCTTATTTAGGGATAATTCTGGATAATTGTTAGTGTAGATCACTTATCCATTTGAATGGTTCATTACAAAGCGATTGATTTGAGATTAGGTGATGGTTAATACTTAACTGTATATAATAGTATCATCTCCATATGAGTCATTGCTATTATATAGTGGATCGAAACTATGTCAGCAATTTAATTTTTACTTCACATGGTCAATTGTCTAGATAGTAAAATTAAAAGAAATTGGCATGCCTGGTCTTATAAAGGATAGTAGATGTCCTCCCCTCGAGGCATGCTATTCTCAGGTTATTAGGCTGCTGGCGAATTAATTTTAAAATGGTAGAGAAAATCAAATTAAAACGAATTCAAAAATTTACTTATCATAATTAATGTTTTTTTTAATTATGTGATTCTTAGGATTAAAATGGTATTCAACTCACTCGCTTCTATTTTCAAAGAAAATAAACTTACGAGACCAATTTTTGTTGACTGAAAAAGTAACTTGGATATAACTTTAACTACTAATGGTATTCCTTCAATATCAAAAAATGTGTGTGTTTTAGAAAAATGTTCTTCCTTTGGACCGAAAGGCAAGAAGAAAAAAGGATTAAAAAACATGGATACATGGTTTCTATAGTAGTTAATGGGCCACGGACTAGTGTGAACAAGTAGAAAGACAGATATTTTTACTACAACTAGACATGACACTAGAAAAAACTATATCTAGTATTTCTCAGAATGCAGAACAAATAGGGTAATTTTTGTTCACTAGTTGTGAAAACATGTTTAGCGGTGTTATCTACCGGTACCTGATGTGTAGATACGGGAGCCACTAATCATGTCTGTAATTCGTTGCAGGGGTTCTAAGAAATTCCACAACCTAGTGATGGGGAGAATTACCTGCATATGGGTAATAATACAAAGATAACAGTAGTAGCAGTAGGAGATGTCACTTTCAGTTTTAGTAGAGATCGCATTTTAATATTGAGAGATTGTCTTTATGTACCTGCCATTAGAAGAAACTTAATTTTCATTTCTGGATTAGCTAAAGATAGATATTTGGTTTATTTTAGTAACTATGTGGTTATTAAGGATAATAAATGGGCTATCTTTTTTGGTACATTGGTGGATGATTTTTATGTTATTACTCCAATCTCTCCTACACTACAACTAACTGAAACGAATAACACATCTATATTACCATATAAGATAAAGTTTTCTTCTTTAATGAACCAACGTTTCTTTGGTACTTACGCTTGGGTCATATTAATCTAAAAATGATAAACAGACTAGTAGTAGATGGATTTTTTAGTTCATTGGAAGTGGAAGCACTTTCAGTATGTGAATCTTGCTTAGAAGGTAAAATGACCAAGAGGCCCTTTTCGGCCAAAGGCTATAGAGCTAAAGAACCGTTGGGGCTGGTTCATTATGATGTTTGTGGTCTTATAACAATCCGGACTAGAGGTGTCTTTAAGTATTTCGTCAGTTTCAATGATGACTACTCAAGGTATGGATATATTTTCCCGATGCACTGTAAGTTTGAATGTTTTGAGAAATTCAAAGAGTTCAAGGCGGAGGCGAAGAAGCGTCTAGGTAAAAGTATCAAATCATTACGATCCGACCGTGGTGGAAAAAACCTCTTTGAAGAGTTTAAGGACTACTTGTCAGTAGAGGAAATTATATCTCAGTTGACTGCACCTGGCACTTTGCAGCAGAATGGTGTAGCAAAAAGAAGAAATATGACTCTTATGGAAATGATAAAGTCAATGATGAGTTATTCAGGTTTACACGATTCGTTTTGGGGACTCGCTTTAGAGATAGCGGCTCAAATTGTAAATATGGTACCTTCTAAGTCAGTACCTTCTAAGTCAGTTCCTTCTACTCCCATAGAATTGTGGACCAGGCATAAGCCTAATCAGGAACACATTCGAATTTAGGGGTATCCAGCACTTGTGCTAAAAGAGAACGCGGATAAGTTGGAACTGAGGACATAAGTCTGTTTCCTTATGGGATATCCCAAGGGAACAAAGAGTGGTCAGTCTTATAATTCTAAGGATCAGAAGGTCATTGCTGGTACCAATGCTCGATTCTTAGAAGAGAATTATGTTATGGATTACAGGCCTAAACGAAACATTATTCTAGAAGAATTGAGAGGAAATACCAATAGAACGGAAGAATAAGTCACTGATATTCTATTATCTTGTCGTACTGGAAGGATTATCAAGACAGGTGCAAATCAAGAACATAGTGTAGATGCACAGGGTTCAGATTCTGCATAGCGTGTTACTGCTAATATACAGACACAGGTAGTGTCTCGTCGTAGTGGGAGGGTTGTTCATCAACCTGATCGGTAAATGTTCTTAGAAAAGTCTTTTGACAAGATCCCAGCAAAACTGGATATCAAACCCTATAACTACAATGAAACACTTTAAGATAAAGATACAGATATTTGACAAAGGACAATAAATTTATATATGGAATCTATATATTCCAATCAGGTCTAGAAACTTGTAGAACCATCCAAAGGGATAAAACTCATTGGATGCAAGTGGATCTACAAGAGGAAGAGATGAGTAGACGAAAAGGTTTAAATCTTCAAAGTTAAGCTTGTTGTTAAATGGTTCACTCAAAAAGATGGGATCGATTATGTGGAAACCTTTTCGCCGGTAGCCATGCTTAAGTCTATCTAGATTCTCTTATCCATTGTTGCTCATTTTAACTATGAAATATGACAAATAAATGCCAAGACAACTTTTCTTAAACAAAAGTCATGATGAGAGTATCTATATGATACAACCAGATGGATTCATTACAAAGGGTCAAGAACACACGTTATGTAAGCATAAGGATCCATTTATGGACTTAAGTAGACATCAAGGTCTTAGAACACTCGGTTTGATCAAGCCATTTATTCTTATAATTTTGATTAAAGTCCGAATAAGTCCAGTTTGTACAAGAAGCATAACGAAAGCGTGGTAATCTTTCTAGTACTTTATGTAGACGATATCTTGCTCATCGAAAATGATATGGGGCATTATATACGGTTAAAGTATGGTTATCTGGGTAGTTTAATATGAAGGACTTGGGAGAGGCTAGTCACATCCTTGGGATCAAGCTTATGCAAGATCAGAAACAAAGGATGTTGGACTTATCACAAGCAAAGTATATCGATGATATCTTTTCTTAGTTTAGCATACAGGATTCGAGGAAAGAGTTTCTCCCTTTTAGGTATGGAATCACTCTATCTAAGGATCAGTGTCCTAAGACACCTGATGAGATAGAGAAGATGAAGACGGTTTTTTATGCTTCAGCAACAGAAAGCCTCATGTATGCTATGCTTTGTACTATACCCAACATCTGCTTTACTATTGGCATAGTTTGCAGATATCAGTCTAACCTAGGGCAGGAGTATTGGACTGCGGTAAAGAATATAATCAAGTACCTGAAAATGACTAAGGATTATATGTTGGTTTAGTAGGCAGACAATCTAGTACCTTTAGGATACACAGGCTCAGATTTTCAGTCAGACATAAAGCTTACATCAGCAGACAACCTTGCAGATCCTTTACAAAGAGCTTACCTGCTAAGACTTTTGATAATTATGTAGAGAGCATAGGAGTCAGATGTCTAGCAGCATAATTTTGAGTATAAGTGGAAGATTGTTAGGGTTGGTATACTAAAAACTATGTTTTAGTATTTAATTTAATTTTAATAAAATTAATTTTTTATTTTATGAGAATCTTTATGAACAATATATGTGTATTATTCTTTTAATGTTATACATGGATGTCCGATATTCTGTATAGTAATTAATCTAGTGTGTAGACTACGGCTTGCATACAGAAGATTAGATTTTAGGTACTTAAAGAATATAAGTTTTATGTTCACAGTTTAGATAGAAATGGACATACCATTGGAACGATTGTGGCACAGAATTTTAGTAAGCCTGTCTTGGTTATGAGAAACTGATAATAGTGTCGTCTATTTTTTCGACTCTCTGTGACAGTATACTTTGTGTGTATTAAATGGAAGATTTGGAGTAATAAATTTTATACTAATTATGTAAATTAATTCACACTCTAATGTTATTATGAATAGTGCTTATTCTTTTAATCCTGAAATAATTATTAATTTGCATATATTTAATATTTGTTATTTTGATTCATTAGAGGGTACGATCTTATATGGGTCTATATTCCCGGTGAGTTGGATAGCGGTATTATTTATTTGGCGAATATTAATTATTGACGGAATCCATGTCTCGAAAGATCTGGATTGACGATATGACCTTAAGGAAACTTATAAATTTTGACCGAGCCAAACCCAACAGGTAAATTTGATTATCTTGCAGTCAAATAAGTTAAGTGTAAGGGTTTAAAGAATATCAAGATGCTAATTAAATTAAATTATCAGTAATTAAATTTAATTGGTGAGTATCGAGAATCTTAACGTGGGGAGAAATTGTAAGTATTTAATAACAAGAGCTCAATGCAAGATGGTCTTGAGATTATGGGTCAGAGTGCAATTATAATTTTTTAGTAGTGTGAACTGTAATTCAGTGTTTTATGAAAATTACAGAAGCCGCTGCTGATTTTTCATAATTACAGATACCGCTATGAGATTTTTTTAATTGCAAAAACTACTAATACGTGTCTGTGTTCTATTGAAAGTCTTACTTATAATTACTCCCCAGGTCCCTGCTATAGCCCTATAAATATGCGGGTAGGCTGAACCAGTTTCATAACTTGTCTTCTAAGACTAATGCTGTCCAGGTTTTGCTGGTACAAGGTCTCGATAGTTTGTAACCCGCATTACGTTTGGAAATCATATAAGGGAATAAAGTAGAAGATCTGACAGGAGCTTCAACTTGGATTCAAATCGTAGTTAAAGATTCGATCTGTAAAAAGGTATTCTTCTTAATTAACTTCAAATGTATGGATTTTATTTTGATCGTTCATCATCAAAAGTTTTATCTGGAGCCCGTTTTGGCGTTTACCCGTCCAGTTACTTATTTTTTGACTTAGCGCTATTTTCTTGTTGGAGTGCTTCCCGTTTTTCCTTTAGAGTCTTAGGGTAAATTGGTTTCGTTTTGCTTAGAGCTATTTTCTTGCCGGAGTGCTGCCTGTTTTCTTTTAGAATCTTGGGGTAAACCTTATTTTTATAGTTTTGTTGGTCCCTCGTTCGGTTTTTGTGTTGGTCCTTGGATATTGGGGTTTCCAATCGTTATGCTACCAGTATGAGCCCAACAGTGGTCTGTTTCTATTTCAGTGGTTATATATACTCGTGGTCAGTTGTTTTTGGTGTTTGAAGTGTTTGCTACCTGTTATCGGGGTTCTTTTCAAGAAATATATGATACTATTGATTCTGTTTTAGGGGTTATCAGATTTTTCTTCGGGTTTAGATCATTGAGTCAGAAGGTTTGCATCCAGTGCGTATTTGGGCTCAGTTAGAAATATGCAGCCTTTACAGAATATCCGAATGAATGGCTGAATCATCTAAAATAGAAAAAAATAAAGTAAACGTGACAGCCTTGATGAGGTCAGTTATTGAGGTACAGGGGCAGTCGAACACCAAACGCAGGCTCAGAACTAGTATCAGGCTCTGATTCGAGCAATCCAGGCTAGCTTGCCAGGGGTAAACGAGCAGCAAGATGATGCAAGTGAGAATGGGGAAGACTTATGGGTAGATAATCAGGGACAAAAAGTGTCGTCGGTCATTATACCATAACGGGTTCCTTGTCAGAACGTAGTAGAAAAGGAAAACACTGCCTAATCTAGGGAGTCCGCGCTGGCAGAAAATGTTGACATAATGGAAAAAGTACTAAGGAAGGAAAATGGGGTGAATGTTAGGGTTAGTATACTGAAAAGTATGTTTTTAGTATTTTATTTTATTTTTATAAAATTAAAATTTTATTTTATGAGAATCTTTATGAGCATTGTATGCATATCATTTATTTGTTATGCATGAATGTCCAATATTTTGTATAGTATTTAATATGGTGTGTAGAGTACGACTTGCACACAGAAGATTAGATTTTAGGTTATTATAGAACATAAGTTTTATGTTTAAAATTTAGATGAAAATAGACATACCATCGGTACAACTGTTGCACAGAGTTTTAGTAGGCCTGTATTGGTTACGAGGAACAGATAATAGCATTGCCTATTATTTCAACTCTTTGTGCTAGTACATTTTATGTGTATTGAACGAGACATTTGGAGTAATTAATTTTATACTGACTATATAAATTAATTCACACCCAAGGTTATTATGAATGGTGCTTATCCTCTTAATCCTGAAATAATTATTGATTTGCGTATATTTAATATTCGTTGTTTTGATTCATTAGATGGTGTGATCTTATATGGGTCTATATTCTCGGTGAGTTGAATAGCGGTATTATTTATATAGTGAATATTAATTATTGACGAAATTCACGTCCTGAAAGATCAGGATTGACGATACCCACGTAAGGAAGCTTATAAGTTTTGACTGGGCCAAACCCTACAGGTGGATTTGATTATCCAGCGGTCAAATAAGTTAAGCGGATGGATTTAAGGAATATCAAGATACCAATTAAATTAAATTATCAGTAATTAAATTTAATTGGCAAGTATCGAAAATCTTAACGTGGGGAGAAATTGGAAGCATTTAATAACAGGAGCTCAATGTTATATGGTCTTGAGATTATGGGTTAGAGTGCAATTATAATTCTTTAGTAGTGTGAACTGTAATTTAGTATTTTATAAAAATTACAAAAACTTCTGCTGGTTTTCCATAATTGCAGATAGCGCTATGAGGTTTGCTAAATTGTAAGAGCCGCTGATATGTATCTGTGTTCCACTGGAAATCTTACTTATAATTACTTTCCAGGTCCCTACTATAGCCCTATATATACGCGGGTAAGCTGAACCAATTTTACTACTTGTCTTTTAAGACTAAAGCTATTAGGGTTTTGCCGGTACGAGTTCTCGATAGTTCGTAACCCACACTATATTCGAGAATCGCGTAAGGAAATACAGTAGAAGATCAAATAGGAGTTTTAACTCAGAATCAAATCGTAATTGAAGAATCGACCGGTAGAAAGGTATTATTCTAAATTAACTTTGGTTGCACGGGTTTTATTTTTGGTCGTTCGACGTGAACGGATTTTATCTGGAGCTCATATTGGCGTTTCTCCGTTCAGTTAATTTTTTTTCCAGATAATCGTTTGCAAAAATAAAGATCTTGACCGTTTTGCGTCCAACAATTGGTATCAGAGCCGTTTTATTTTTTATTTTCGATTGTCGGGGTCGGGTAGTTTTAGAACTATTGCTAACTTTAATTTGTAGGCGTTCTAATTCCGATTTTATGATCACAATTTGTTTTCATATTTGATTGAATGCGTGGATGATAATTTATTTTTTTCACAGGGGTTGACCGTGATAAATT
Organism: Heliamphora exappendiculata; assembly: GCA_034768845.1. NCBI lineage: Eukaryota > Viridiplantae > Streptophyta > Magnoliopsida > Ericales > Sarraceniaceae > Heliamphora > Heliamphora exappendiculata. Next base: position 5,918 of record JAOTRH010046592.1, on the reverse strand, counting down.
AATTTTTTTAGATCGAATGTGAGCCTACGGGATATAGGTTTTGATGTAAAGAATTCTTTGTTCTTTAAGTTTTTTTTCTAATTTATTAGAAAAAAAAAGAACAGGTATAGAAGAACGAAGGCGACGGCAACCGGCAGTGGTTCCGGCAGTTTCAACCACGGATTGAGTTTTTTTTTTCTTGATTGCTTCACATAATTTTTTTCCCTGTTTTTCTTTTCTGGAAAAAAAAAATAATATAAATCTATTTGGCTGGGCAAGAAAAAGAAAAAAAATAATAAAAAAATCAAAAAACTGTTTCGGTGCAAAGCGTCAAATAGAACCGCCGGTTTCCAAACACGGCATTGGTTTTTCCAACATTGATCGATGCAAATCCAGCACAGTAATTCCAAACACAGCATGCAACGGCACAATTCCAAACAAAGCAGTGTTTTTCCAACACTGCAGCATCAAAACCGCAGCAAGAGCGCGCATGACGCGGTGCGTGTGCGGTGGCCGGCGGTGGTGCTGGTGGCTTGGGGCTGTTTTGGCTCGATATTTCTGATATACATTGATCGAGGAGTATTGTACATGTATATCACTGCATATCAAGAAATCCTAATGTAATTAGGATACAGGAAGCTGATACAGATAATGATCGAACCATTGCAGCTTATCTTCAAAATAGAATACTGATGGATCATAAAATCGAGATATATTTATTATATCTTACATTTAATTTATTTTTTTATATTTACTTTGTGAATGATGTATATTGATTTTATTTATCTAATTAATTTAATTAATTAAAAAATTGATTTTAACTAAAATATTTTGTAATGAAAAATAAAATTAAGTTTTTTTTAATTAATTAACTTTAATTAAATAGAAAACTTTAGATATTTTATTTTTTTTACAAAATATCACGTTTAAAGATTTTTTCGGATATCTTGGAAAAACATAAAAATTAATTCTGAATGTTGAATTAATTAAATAAAAAAATATTTAATCAAAATAAATTATTATTTTTAAAAAATATGAAATAGAAAATAAAATAAATTAATACATCTAATCACTACCTTAGCTGAAAAGCTAAATAAAAAACTATGCATTTATTAAATTTCATTTGTTACGCATTTAAACACGAAAAGATGATTTGATAAACTATAATATTTAGAATTGTGTACATGAAAAGATATTTGATTCTTTCAGATCGTGTGATTTTTGAAATTAATAAATTTATTTTAATTAAATAGATTTTTATAATCCTAAAAAATGCTTTAAAAGTCTAAGTAGGAGAGAGAATTTTTTCACAGATAAATCACACGGTCTCCATCACCGATTTATAGGCGATGCAATTAAATCCTGCTTGCTTTTGGGCCTGTGATTCATAATATAATCCTATTTCAAGAACCGGGCTTTGATGCCAACAATGACCTTCTAATTTTTAGGATTGTAAAATAGACAATCCTTCGTTTCCTAGGAATACCCCACAAAAAAATAGACTTTCGTTCTCGGTTTGAACTTACTCGCGTTCCTTTTCAACACATGTGCTGGACTCTCCCAAATCTGAATGTGTTTCAGACTAGACTTACGCCCGGTCCACAATTCTGTGGGAGTAGAAGGTACTAACTTAGAAGGTACCAAGTTCACAATGTAAGCCGCTGTCCCTAAAGAAAGTCCCCAAAATGAATCTGGTAAACCTGAATAACTCATCATTGACCTTACCATCTCTATAAGAGTCATATTTCTTCTTTCTGCTAGACCATTTTGCTGTGAAGTGTCAGGTGCAGTTAACTGAGATGTAATCCCCTATGATGTCAAGTAGTCCATAAACTCTCCAAGAAGGTATTCTCCACCATGGTCGGATCGTAGTGATTTGATACTTTTACCTAGACGCTTCTCCACCTCCGCCTTGAATTCTTTGAATTTCTCAAAATATTCAGACTTACGTTGCATCAGATAAATGTATCCATACCTTGAGTAGTCATCAATGAAACTGACGAAGTACTCAAAGCCACCTCTAGCCCGAATTGTCATAGGACCACACACATCAGAATTAATCAGCTCCAACAGTTCTTTAACTCTATAGCCTTTGGTCGAAAATGGCCTCTTGGTCTTCTTACCTTATAAGCAAGATTCACAGACTGAAATTACCTCCACTTTCAATGAACTCAAAGGTTCATCTACTATCAGTCTGTTTACCCTCTTTAGATTAATATGATCTAAGCGTAAGTGTCAAAAAAATGTTTGGTTCTTTAAGGAATAAAACTTTCTCTTATATGGTAATATAGATGTATTATTCGTTTCAGTCAGTTGAAGTGTAGGAGAGATTGGAGTAATAATATAAAGATCATCCACCAATGTACCAGAATATAAAACTCGTTTATAATCCTTAATAACCACAGAGTTATTAAAATAAATAAAATATCCATCTTTAGCCAATTCAGAAACAAAAATTAAATTCCTTCTAATGGCTGGTATATAAAGGCAATCTCTCAATATTAAAATCCAATCTCTACCAAAACTGAGAGTGACATCTCCTACTACAACCGCTGTTACATTTGTATTATTGCCTATATGTAGGTAAATCTCCCTATCACTAAGTTGTCGGGTTACATGGAGTCCCTGCAATAAATTACAGACATGATTAGTGGCTCCCGTCTCTATGCACCAGGTATCGGTAGATAACACTGCTAAATATGTTTCCACAACTAGTGAACAGAAATTACCCTGTTTGTTCTGCCTTATGAGAAATACCAGACATAGCTTTTTCCAGTGCCGGGTCTGGTTGCAGTAAAAACATCTGCTTTTTGACTTTTTCACACCAGTCCGTGGCACACTAACTATCCTAGAAATCGTGTCTCCCTGTTTTTGAACATTTTTCTTCTTCATGTCTTTCGGCCCCGAGGAAGAACATTTTTCTAAAACAAACTCATTTCCTGGTATTGAATGAATACTATTTGTAGTTAAAATTATATCTAAGTTACATTTTCAGTCAACAAAATTTAAACCCGTAAGTTTATTTTCTTTGAGTATTGAAGCAAGTTGGTTGAAATATATTTTAATACTGAGAATCACACAATTAAATAAAACCGTTAATTATGATGAGTAAAATTTTAAATTTATTTTAATTTGGTTCCCTCTATCATTTTAAAATTAAATCGCCAGAAGCCTGATTACTTGAGAATAGCATGCTACGATGGGTGGATGTCCACTATTCTTCATTAGACCAAACAGGACAATTCTTTTTAATTTTACTATCTAGGCAACTGACCATGCCAAGTAAAATTAAATAGCTGACATAGTTTTGGTCCAATATATTATAGCTGTGACTCAGTTGGATAGGATACTATTATATATATTAAGTGTTAACCATCACCTAATCCCAAATTAATCGCTTCAAATAAATTTAGTAAATTTGAAAGAATCAAATATCTTTTCGTGTACACGCTTCTAAATATTCAAATTTATCAAACTATCTTTTCGTGTTTAAATGCATAACAAATAAAATTTAATAAATGCACAGTTTTTTCCTTTAATTTTTCAGCTAAGATAGTGATTAAAGACAATTATTTATTTTATTTTCTGTTTTATATTTTTTGAAAAATAATAATTTATTTCGATAAAATATTTTTTCGTTTAATTAATTCAAAATCCCAAACTAATTCCCACATTTTTTCAAGAAATTTGATTTTAAAAAAATCATATTAAATGTGATATTTTGTAAAAAATATAATATCTATAGTTTTTCCATTTAATTAATTAATTAAAAAAACTTAATTTTATTTTTATTACAAAATATTTAAATTAAAACCGAATATTCGAATTAATTAAATTAACATGATAAATAAAACTAATAAATATCATCCATGCAGTTAATAAAAAATTAAATGCAAGATAAATGTAAATATCTCGATTTTATGATCCAACTAAAACTCTAAAGAGTTTCAGTTTTCTATTAAGAGATAAGCTGCAATAATCATGTTTTAAATCAGCTTCTTGTGTCTAGTTTGCATTAGAACTCCTTGATACCATCTGATAGATCAATATATTCTTATCAATCTCGTACATATCATAATATACCTCAAACCAGCCTTGGGAGAGAGAAAGTCGTCGGACCACTGCCAGCCACCACCGGCGTCGCCTCGCCGCAGCTTTTAGGCGACTCATGCCACCTCATCCGAGCTCCATTTTTGACGAACTTTATTTCGTTGGAAAGATCTCAAAATATGAGATTTTTCTGTCAAAAAATCTGTTGGAAAAATGCTAGAAATATGGCTGGAAGAATGGCTCGAATCTCAAAAACGTTGTTGCCCGCCAAAACACTGCGTCGCTAACTTCTCGAGGCTTTTTTGACCTATTTCCGAACTCAATTTTCGACGTAGTTTATATCAAAAGAAAGCTCTCGAAAAGTACTATTCTTTTAAGAAAAAATCTGCCTTAAAACAGCTCAAAAAACCACCAGAAAATCGCCAAAATGGACTGCCGCCGCTCATCAGCGCCACCGCCTTTTACTGCCAACTTCCCGAGGCCTTTCCGGCCTCATCCGAACTCTGTTTTTAACGTATTTTATATCAAAAGAAAGCTCTCAAAACGTACTATTTTTTTTGTAAAAAAAGGCATTCTCAAAAATAGCCCAAAACACTGTTGAAAAATTGCCTGAAAGCTACTGTTGTAGCACTGCCGCCGCTAGAAAAAACCACTGCTATTTTTTTCTTTTTCAATACATTGTTTTGCCCAATTCTTTTCTGGTTTTTGACAGAATTTTAAGGTATGTTTTATTGCTATTTTATATTTAAAAAACTTTCCAAAAAATTGTCCCAAAAATGATCTAAAAAATCATAAAAATCGCCGCCAAACCACCGCCGGCAAAGCTGCCGGAACTGGGTTGTTTTGATGATTTTTTCTTATTGTTTTTGACTTGTTTTTATGCTGTTTTTTATACATAAATACTGCAAAAAAACTCACTGAAAAAAACCGTTTAAAAACCTGAACCACCGCCGGTACCGCCTCCGTTATTCGTGTTCTTGAATATGTTCAACCTGCTCTTAAATAATCTAAAAAAATATTTAAAAACATAAAGCTAGCTATTACATCGATCCTATAACCCAAAGGCTCACATTCGATCTATCACGATTAACCCCCCTGGTTAAAAATATATAATCATCATTCATTCAAACTATTTAATCAAACATTAAAAAAAATGATAATCATAAAATCGGGATGAGAATGCCTACAAAACAAAGTTAGCAACAGTTCTAAAACTACCCGGCCCCGATAACCGTAAACAAAAAATAAAACGGCTCTGATACTAATTTGTTGGAGGCAATACTGCCAAGATCATTGTTTTTGTAAATGATTTTCGATAAAAAAATTAACTGGATGGACAAACGCCGAAACGGATTCCAGATAAAACTTTTGACGAAGAACGATCAAAATAAAACCCGTGCAGCCAAAGTTAATTTAGATAAATACCTCTTGTTGATCTAATCTTCAACTACGACTTGATTCTGAGTTAAAACTCCAGTCAGATCTTCTACTATATTCCCTTACGCGATTCTCGAACGTAGTGTGGGCTATGATCCTCTGAGAACTCGTATCGACAGAATCCCGATATATTTAAGTCTTGAAAGACAAAAATAATATCATAATAATAATAATAATATAAAATCATCAAGAACTGATTTAACTTACCCGCATATACATAGGGCTGTAGTAGGGACCTGAGGAGTAATTATGAGCTAGACTTCTAGTGGAACACAGATACCTACTAGAGGTTTCTACAATTATGGAAAGATATGCAGCGATTTCTGTAATTTTTATAAAATACTAAATTACAGTTCATATCACTAAAGAACTATCATTGCACTCTGACCCATAATATCAAGATCTTCTTGCATTGAGCTCCTGTTATTAAATGCTTACCATTTCTCCCCACG
>JAOTRH010046581.1:0-19711 GCA_034768845.1 Heliamphora exappendiculata | reverse complement strand
GCTCTGTCTCTTCCTCTTCCTCTTCTGAGACTCTGTCTCTTCCTCTTTCTCTGAGAGAAGAATGTACATGCCCTTTCGTTATGGAGGGTTTTTTCCTGAAAATCAATAGTCACTCATGGCTGTTGGTTTTCAGGCTTCAATTGCAATTGAATGGTCAATTCAATTGTAATTGATCAAGCTATTGAAATCTGAATTTCAATGATCAATGAAATTTTCAGATTCCAACAAGATAGACTCTCCTAAGCGTATGAAGTACAATAATACATACTCGAAACTTGAATAAAGGTAAGAAATATGTGTCTAACAAGTTTTAGTTAAATATTTATTATGAAATAATTTATAAAACCTTGTAAACATTATTTTCCAAAAAAAGTAAAAGAAACATATTTAAAAAAAAAAAAAAACAAAGAAGACATGCAAGTATAGTAAACAAGAAGGAAGAGTTCCGATTACAAACCTGCAGCCCTAGAAGCTTACTTGAACCATGAGAATAAGGTAGTATTTCTATGCGCGACACCACACCACTTGTCATAGTATTATTGTGTCACCGCCAATGGGATAGCCAACAACATTTACAGCATCTTGCAATGCAGGCAAGTCTCCAAATTCCACAGGTGAAACTCCTTCCCAGAATTCATCTTTTTCCACCGTCAACATTGCTGTTGCATCACAGAAAAAGAGTAATTAAACAACCCCCCTTTTGCCAGATATCCCTCAGATATCTATATACGTAGCAGATTGCGGAGACTGCATTGGTTGAAGCTTTTAGCCTTTGATCGACCACGTCCGCCATTGAAGATTTCAAAGTATCAGGTGAGGGATGATTCGCCGTTGAGTAAAACGGGAGGTGCTGGTGCTGTGAGGAGGCGCGTGTGAAATAACAGTGATTTAGGGCAGCGTTTATTTAGAAGAAGGAGGTGCTGTGAGAAGTTGCAAAACGGCAGCGCTTTTTTAAAACTGTTTGGTCCAGTTTTTTTGTTAACCGGAGACAAGCCACTCTCAAAATAAAAGAGATTAAACAATAATAATGGAATTAGTTCTTACCGATATCGCATTCAGTTCCAATGGCTAGGACTGTAGCCAAGTACTTGGTATCAGAGCCGCGTTTCATGAGCTGCAACTGGGTGTGATGCTCCACCGAGTGCGCATTCGTCAAAACTCTCCTCCCTCCAATTACGAACCCACTACTGTTCGAATTGTACTGCTTTTTCATCTGCCACGGCTGCGAGAAATTCGGGTCGGTGTGGAAACAGAAGACCTTAACCACCGCGTCCATTGATGGCACCACCTTAACCAAGCTCTCCCACCTCGGCGGAGCCTCCGGAACGACGGCGCCTGTGATGATGAAATGGTTTTTTTAGCCACTCCTATTGGTAAGGCATGCTATTTATAAGCTTGATTTGGTCATCTGTATTAAAGTTGGACTTTTTGATCTTTTTCTTTCTTAACCTTGATTAGTTCCGTCTATATGTTTTAAATTTTTTTTTTATAGTTTAAATTATACGCGGCTGTACGGCGTAGAGATTGGTTTACGGGAAACTAGTCAGCAAACAAGTAATGGACTGTTCGGCTACTCACAAGAAGACTGCTCTTTGGTAAAAACACCTCAAGTGATGGTTCGGTTTTATTTCTAAAAGTAAAACAAGACTGTTCCTCAGTAAAAAAAAGAAGTTAAAAAAAATCAAAAACATTGCAGTCTTTCTTTGCTTAAAAGCCCCGATTGTCAACTATCTTATTATTATTTTTTCTTTTTTTTTTCTTTTTCTTTTTTTATTTTTTGCTAAACGATTCTCGTTGGTTTTTATTTATTTTTTTATTTTTTATTTTCTTATCAATTGCCCTTTTGCTGGATTTGATGATGATCACACATAATTAAATATAAATAAAAATTTTCTAATGTCAACTAGTTTGGCTTTTTAGTCCGATCATAGGCAGTGATAGCTGTATTCGAACTTATGGTAAAATATAATTATTAAAAATAGTAGTAAAAAATATTTAAATACAATTTTTTATTTTTAAAGTTTTGAAAATTATTTTTTGCTCATAAACAAAAGCTAAAACTTGTAACAAATACCTTAACACAACCTGTAATTAAAAAAATTACTTGCGACTAAAAAATGGCAACAAACATGCACAGGTTTTGTTTAACTAAATCAGGAAAAAAAAAAACTTCGTATATAAAACTTCTAAATTCTAATGATAGGTGTGTTTGTTAAATAATCTTAAATCTCAACAGCTTTAAATTGTGATGTTTGGCTAGTAGTTGTTTATGCATTGTAATTTATAATAAAAATTATGAGTGCTTAATAAAAATTATAATTTGTAACTGAAATTAAAAAAATAATTATAAATTATAGTAGAACTTATAGGTGTTTGAAAAAATTTATAGTTTATACCTAAAATTAAAAGTAATAAACTAAAAGTTACTAGTAGTAGTTTTGTCAAATACTTTTAATTTTTTTATAAAAAAATTGTAAAAACATATTGATGGCGTTTGACAAAATTACTGCTAGTAACTTATAGATTGTAATTTGTAGCAGAAGTTGTAAGTGTTTTTAATAAATATTGTAATTTCTAACTGAAAAAGAAGAAAACTTAGTTATAAATTGTGTATAATAAAAGTTATGAAATTTTTTAAAAATATATTAAAAGAATTTATGTGTAAAAGCAAAAGGTTAAAAGTTTAAAAAGCTTTGGATTGCCAAACATGACTTTTTAACTTTTTAAACTTTAAAAAAAAATACAAAAAAAAACCAAATTTAAAACCATTGCCAAACAAGGCCTTATTATAATGAGAACGTATCTACTTTTTAGGTGTTACAAAGAAGGTGGTCAGTGAGTGTTACGAAAGGGAGAGATATAGAAATCACAAACAAATAGCACACCAAAAAAATTTACATGATTTGGCTAAACTGGGAGTAAGATATTTTTACTATATCAATGAAAAATTACAGAGGAACAGTCAGTCTACCTCTCACTCTTCCGCACCCACTCACAACTGAACTCATAAAGATTATTTATAACATATGAGAGGGGGATTAGATCATTAAATGCAAGAATAAAATCCAAGATTTGCCAGTTGCAAATCTGAACTTTTTGGCACCGACGGATTGAGACGTGCTCGGGGGAAAGCACGCGTGAAGACCTTTTTTTTTTTTTTTTTTTTTCTTTCTTTGCATTTTCATATGTTCCATATAATGTTACCAACATGGGTGAGGCCCAACACTGGGTTCCCTCACCACCCAGTCTATCATAAATCATGACTTTAAAAATTAATATCATTTTAGAGTCACAAGATTATTATTACCCATAACTTTAAAAATTAATATTATTTTAAAGTCACAGGTTTGCTGTGACTTTAAAATTTTATTAAATTTTTTTATATAATTTAATGATTTAAATTATTCAGATCTAGTCGAGAATACTGTAAACGTAAAAAAATAAATTTTTTCAACATGGTATGTTATATGATTTGATCACATATGCTTTAATTATTTATTTTTTAAAAATATTATAATTATTTATTTTTTTAAAAAAAATTGATCAGATCATATAGATAACGATGTTTAAAAAAATTATTTTTTTGCATAAATAATATAATCAGTGAGATCTACAATATAAATAATTCAGATTATAAAATTGTATAAAAACTTAATACCAATTTAAAGCATAGTAAATTCTGTTGTGCCTTCGCAGTAACCCATACTCGCTATTACACGTACATCTATGCTATTATAATAAAAGAATATTACGAGTATGAGTAAAATTGGTGAAGCCTAAGTGATATGAAATTTTTATTTATTAGTTAAAGGTATAAATGGCATTTGTTTTAATCAACAAAGAATAAATACGTAATTTTAATAAGCAGCTACAACTTCCTAGTATAATATAACTTTTAATATAAAATTCAAAATATATTAATTTTTATTTATTTTTATTTTTTATAAAAATAACAAAAATTAAAGGATGTTTGGGTTAAAGATTAGCATCTACGGGTCCTGTCCATGCTGATCAGTTAGTTCGAGATGTCGTCCACATGTGCCTACACAAGAAATGGGTGAAATATCCCGCCGATCACTTTACCAGTAGACCCTCCGACAATCATATTAGAGCAAGTCTTAGAGAGAGAAAGCTAATAGAGTATTTTCGCAGAGTTTCTATTATAGAATTAGAGTGCCTACCTTTGTCTGTTGGTTAGTTAATTTTTTATTGAAAAAATATATTTGATCCATTTTGAGAGTCCGACCTGACTCGAGCAGGTCAAGCTGTTATTTTTCTGTCTAAGACACAACCGTCAACCTGATTGGAACTTGACATTGTTATTATTCTTTTGTGTCTCCTTGTATGTTCTTTTTGTCATGTCAGGCTGTCCCTTTAGCCCCAGACTCTGTTTGGGGTAAAGTCAACCACTCTTGACACTCTGGCTTTGGAATTGGTTCAACTGCATCTGACGCCTCATCAGAGATGTCAACCCTAGGTAAGCATATCATGGGCCCAGATAACCACACTCCTAGCCCTGAGCTCGACAATCGAGACTTCTAGATACACGTTGCTTGGCACCCATCGTCGAGTTTTATGCCCGAGCGATGGCTCTAGCTCTTAGCTACAGTTCTTGCTCGAGCTACGGCTAAAGCCTTGAGCTATGGCCCGAACTCGGCCCATACACGTTGAGCTCAAGGTGGAGACTTGTGAACAACTGGACAAATGATACCGTATTACACCCCACGTGGATACCGGCTAATTACAATTAATATCCGACCTCCCTCAAATGAAAACAAAAAAAAATTAGACGTGCATCGGACGTGACCAAGGGCTTGTGAAGTTTTTAAGTCAACTATAGTTTTTGAAGAAGGGATGGATTAACAACAGCTGCACAATTTATCACATCCCGAAATTCAGATCACATGAACCATTAAAAAAAACTCGTTTTATGATTCCAAGTTCCATCAAAATCACCTAAGCCCACACGAGTCCAAAAACGCAAATGAAAACAAGGTTAAAACTTTTGAAAAATGCATATTCGGGGGTTTATTTTATGTAAAAGAATAGCCCAAAAGAATAAGGTCACGGTCCCCAAGAATCAAGTTTTTAAAACAAAAAAATAAAATTTTCAAAAAATTGTCTAGACCAATCGATCGATCAAGGGACCGATCGAGTGGTCTTTAACAACTCACTGTGTTTTCCACACTTGTGAAACAACCGAGACTCACACAAGATCGCTTGATAGATTGATTTTCAAAACCTAACTTTTCACCATCAACACTTAACCATTTTTTAACATTTTTGAAAACTTTCAAGGCACAACAAAGTTATCTAAAACATGCTAAAATAATGTTCAAAATCCTCCATCGGGGTAAAAGAGTTGATATAAGCATAAAATCAACCGAAAACGATAACCATTTCATGCAATTATGAAAACATACAACCAACCCAAAGTTCCTCTCATAAGCATTCAATATACATGCATTGATAATAAGGACTCAAGACTTACAAAATATATGTTTTCAAGTCTAAAACATAAAACATCATTACATAATCCATTAATAACAGGTAATAACTGCCGACCAACAAAAATAAAGAGTTTTATCTTCTGCCACCTCCGGAGCTCCATAAGATCAAGCCACAAAATTATTTTCACTTAAAAGGTTTTAAATCCCACAACGTAAACTGAAACCCAATAGAAAAAGACTAGCATGAATTAAAAACATAACATACAACCAAGATTTAAATGAACAACTTGACTACACGAGTCTCGAAACGATTTTTTACCCTTAAAACCACAAGTTTTTATATAATCCAATAACGTCCAACAATTTAATAAACATAAATAACACGTTATTTTCCAACTAAGTTTCCACAAGCCATAATGATTTCTATGTACCGACTCTGTCGCACTGGGAACAAAAATAACAACTATAAACTTACACCCATTAGCCTAGGTCCGGAGAATCCAATAACCTGCTAGGTAATGACAAGTTCTATACGGAGTTACAACAACAAACGCTTCTGACTTGAGCAACCACTTCATTTACGGGGATTAACCTGAATAAACAAAGCACCTACTTGCGCAAAATTTTTGGACTTTTACCGAGGAACAATGAAAATCCACGTACACACATATTGTTATGGTGCATCTATAGAATCATTAAAAAGGCGCACAATTCAATTACGAACACGTTTTTAAATACACACAGCCATAAACAAATGTCCAATGGCATCCAGCCATGTCATCCATAAAACTATGGAGATTGACCAACAATTTTAAAATATTTTCACCATTTTAACCGAATCGTTTAAAAACTAAGGCTCAACCCAAGGGTTAGCTCCAAACCTTCAAAATCATTTTTTCGCAACACATACACAAACCCTTCCGATTTTCAAAACTCCTATTTTTGAAAATCATAGACACACATGTCAACAAACTTTGTAATAAATCACAAAAACGCATAACATGCTTTTTCTTCCAACCAAACAAGGTTTAAACACAAGGTTAAGCATTTATAATATTTTAAAACGGTAAAAAAAGCGTATAAATCACATGTAGCACCCTTTTAAAGTAAGATAGTTTAGAATTCTGCCACAAAGAGTTAAAAACTCGAGCTTTAACTACCAACGAGAAATCAAAGTTGCCGAAATAAGAATTCGTTTGGATGAACGCGAAACCTTTGGCAAGAAGAACACCGATCGACCCTCGTAACGCCAAGATTTAACTTCGAAGCAAGCAAAAATTTAGAGAGAAGGCAGAAGTTTTAGTCTTTCTCTCAAGGAAGAGAAAAAAAAACTTACACAACAAGCTATGGCACAAAAACCCAAGCCACTAGCTGCCATATATATATCCCACGCAGACAGACCGATCAATTAGTTTAAAGACTAATCTAGCGGTCTTACATGGAAAGCTTCCAACTTTCTGCTGTAAAGCCCTAGTAAGATCGGGATTAAAACTCACATGCATATGTAAACCATCACACGCATAAAACATAAAGAGATATACTTTTCTATAATGACCAAAACGATATATTCAGCACGTCGCATATAAACATTACAAGATTAAAAATGAACTTGGTCTAACACAATCTTTCTCTACCGTGGTGTTTGATATTGTTGAAACTAATACCTTATACATTGTATCTTATAGTATAAGTTGTGAATATTTGATAAAGATTGTAACTTGTAACTAAAATAAAAATAATAATTAAAAATTAAAAAAAAATTTATCATTATTTAAAAAACATGTAAATTATAAAATTAGTAATAAAAAATTAAAAGTTACAATCAATAACTTTGCTAAACACCAATAACGTTCCATTTAAAAAAAAAGAATATACAGCTATTCTTTTAATCTTTTAACTCGGCTCATGTTTGTTGGAAGAGGTTAGTCTTGTCAAATTGGCTCCATTTGCGATAATTATTATTTTTTACTTTGTTTTATTTATTTTTATTTTAATAAAAAAAGTGATTATTTGTCAAATTATTATATTTGTCGATTTCTCTCGTTAAGACGAGTTAAAAAAAATAAAAAAATTAATTAAATTTTTTTTAAAAAAAAACAAATAAACAAAAATAAGTTAATAAGCCAAATTTTATGATTTTTATTTTTGTCTTTACTTGATTTTATTATTTTTGATAAAAAAATTTTACATTTTCATTTTATTTTATCGACACGATTTGAAAAAGTAAAAAAAATAGTCAAATAATAAAAAAGAAAAGTTCAGAAAAGAAAAAATGATTGAAAATTTTAAAATTTATCCCAAACAAGGCCATTGAATTAAAATTTATGTGAAATCCACTAATTTTTTTAAAAAAAAATTTTAAACTACTAGTTTTGTGTTTTTTTTTTACCAGATCGGACTATTAATTTCACGAATAAAAAATTCAAAAGATCAGTAATTTCATGCCCCGTGATATTATTTTTGTTCTCTCTACATTATTTTTTTTTTTATTTAACGACAAAAAAATAATTATTATTTTATACTTTATTTTGTCTTAACCAAATACATGCAAATAATATCATGATATAAATAATATTATTTCTATCTCATGTTAATAGAAATATACATGTTAAATCTGCGTATTACTTATTTTTCTTGTCGGAGTATTTATTCTTATTTAAATTATAAATTTTCACATAATTCCATAACGTTCAAGAGTTTAATAAACATAAATAACATGTTATTTTTCAACCAAATTTCTACAATTCATAATAATTTTTATGTACCGATTCTATCACACTGGGGACAAAGATAACAATTATAAACTTTTGCCTATTAGCCTATGTCAGGGCATTCAATGACCTACTAGATAATAATAAATTTTATAAGAAACTATAACAACAAACGCTTTTCACTGGAATAATCACTTCCTTTATGAAAATTAACCCCAAAAAAAGGAAACACTTACTTACCCAAATTTTTTGGATTTCACCGTTAAAGATCCATTGGAAAGGAGATCACACCATTAAGATCCTTTTCCCATTGAATGATTATTGTTGATAATGACAACGTCCCACTCCAACATCCTGTTTGGGATGTTTCTGGCCACTTTGGTTTATTTTTCCTTTTCTCCATCTTTTTTATTTTTAATTATTTTTTAGTTACAATGATGAGAAAAAATAAAATACTAAATTTTAGTTCTTGCTTCTAAACTTATTTTAGTTTTTTAGAAATTTTAATTATTTTTAAAAATAATTCGTTATGCATAATTTGAAAGCTTTAAAACATATAAAAAAATTAAAAAAATTTTAACAAAATATAATAAAAACATACTTCCATAAAAAAATGCCAATCTTTGAATAAGGATCCTCAACAATGCAATTATTGTGTAATGCATGATTTAACAATTATATATTATATAATATATTACATCATACATATTTATACAATACATGATCGTTCAATCATGCAATGCACAATAATTGTATATTAGAGAATCCATTCACAAGTTTCAAACAACTTTGCCTTCACTAGGTATTTTTTTTTTTGTACTTACCACAATTTGGTCCATCTTTGTCATCAGTGACGATGTATCCGTGGCCTAGTGACTCCAACCAATCACCTATGCCCAGCGCACCTTCCACACACCCCCACAAAATTGGGATTCAATGCAGCGTATTCATTTCCTTTGTAGAATACTCCAACTATCTTTTTCTTTCCCGTAGATGCCTGTTTGCAATAATAGAGGAGAGAGAAACAATGTTTAGTATATATAAACAATAATGTTATTTCTTTTTTAACAGTTTAAGTTTTTTTTTTTATTTTTTATGAATTCTTGATTAACAATTTAACCTAGTATTAGAGTGTTCAAATCTTATTGCCTATTAAAGAATTCAAAAAAAGTTGCACATGTTTAGCTATTTATGGAGAAGAATTAAAAAAAAATCAGTTAACATGGGGGGGGGGGGAAATGGTGAGCTCGACGTAGAATTTGATCAACCGTACGTGATGGGGAGATGAATTATTTGATTACAGATTGGTTGGCATGTGAAAGGGGGGTTGTCTTGTCTCTAAGCTCTATATTGGTTAAAACAGTTCTGACCCGTGAACCCATCGTTTCACGCTATTTTTTTTAATTGGATGTTCGGATTAATTTGTGCACACCTTAATTAATCACAAGGTTTTTATTAAAATATTAAATTTGATTCTCTATATTTATGTTAAAATATTAAATTTGATTTGCATTTATTACATTTAAAGACGTTATATATTGTAGATGTATTAAAAAATAATAGACAATTTCTTTTTAATTTTTATTTTTTTCATAGTATTAGAGCGCTGCTGCAGTCTCGTGGCCTGCGGTACTTTTTTCGGCGCCTCCCAATTGACCTTGCCGCCGTCTCTCTCCGCCACCGTCCGTTGCTTCCACCGTTCTCTGCCGTCTGTTGCTTCGGCCTCAATCAGATCCACCGGATCTGGCCTCCCCTCGCGCCGTCAACGCATCTCATGCCGCGGCCATCGACGGTGGTCCTCCCCTCGCGCTTCAACGCCATAGCCGGCGCCGTCCTCCTTCGCCGTCGCCGTTGCAACCTCGCGCCGCCCTCATCCACAGTCGCAGCCCACAGCGCCACCCAGCCGCAGCCCACAGCGCCGCTCAACGCCGCCGCTACTCTCCTCGCCGCTGTCGTCGGCGCCTTTCACCGCTGCTCACCCACAGTCGCACCACCGCTCACCGCCGCAGCCCACAGTCGCGCTGCAGCTCACCGCCGCTCCACGCCGCCGCAGCTCACCGCTTCTCACCCATAGTCGCGCCGCTGCTGCAAACTCAACCCATAATCCCAAAACCAAATGTTAGACTTCTAGATTTTTATTTCTTCACCAGGCTCTAAACCTAATACTCTCATGCCCAATTCCAACCATCTGTTTTAGCCCAATCCCAATCCTTTTTAGTCCCAATCATTTATCCTTTTCAACCCCAATCCTTTATCTACAACCCAGTCATTTACTTATTTATTTATTTTTTATTATTATTTTTCTTAAATTTTTAGTTCTTCATTAAAAAAAAATCTCAATCAGCATCGACTCCTGATTCCATTGTCCGTCCTATTGATATTATATTGGATGGATCCAATTATGGTATATGGGCTCAGAACATTGAGGTTTTCTTGAAAGGGCGTCGATTATGGCGCTATGCGACTGGCGCAATTCCTGAACCCGTACAGACCAGCAGCGAGATAAAAGAGGCATTTACAACTTGTTTGAAAGACTGGAACAGTATTCACTATAAGATTTTGTCTTGGCTCATCAACACTTCTATTCCGTCCATCAACAGTTTTTTTCCAAAACTTGGTAATGCTACCATTGTTTGAAATTTTCTAGCTAAACGCTACAATTGCACCCATGATGCCTTTTTGAAATTTTAACTGGAAGCCAAACTTTATCAGATGCGTCAAGAACCCTCTCAGTCTATTGCTGCTTTCTACTCCCAAACCAATAATATTTGGAAACAATTATCTGCGGCAGATCCAAAGCTCGAATGCTCTAAAGACATTCAACAGTTTACTACTTGGCTTGATCGACGGAAGTTTATGCACTTTATGATAGCTCTTCGGGATGATTTTGAATCAACTCGAGCCTCCATTCTTCATCGTTAACCACTTCCAACTTTGAATGCTGCAGTTTCTGAACTTATCTCAGAAGAGACTCGTCGTTCCACTATGAAGCTGCACTCTTCTGATTTGGTTCTCGCCACTGCTACTCATGGTCCTTTCTCGTCTTTTACTGGGCGTTCACCCAAGACTGATTTTTGCAAGTGGTGTAAACGCAGTGGTCATACCATTGTCGAATGTCGCAAGTTCAAGTCCTTTCAGCAAAAATAAGCTTCCCAATAGACAGCTGCGGTTGCTTCCTCAGCTCCATCTACATTCGAGTCTTCCTCATCCACTTCTCTCACTGCAGCTGATGTGAATGATTTAATTCATCATGTTTTGTCCCAATCCTCTACTGTCTTGTCCGTCACCTCAGGTAATTCTCAATGCTTTATCGATTTTGCTTGCTGCAATCATATGACATCGGATGCCACTATCTTTTCTCATAAAACTACTCTTTCTCCTAATCCTACCATTTACACTACCAATGGTTCACATATGCCTGTTAGCCATATAGGGTCTATTTCTACTTCTCACCTATCTGTCAATGATACTTACCTTGCACCTAAATTTTCATTAAATCTTCTTTCTGTTGGTCAACTTTGTGAGTTAGGTCTTGACCTGAAATTCTCTAACAACGGTGTTGATGTACATGATTCACAGACGGGTCAGCTACTTGGGACAGGCCGTAAAGTTGGACGTCTTTTTGAGCTCACATCCCTGCAGCTTCCTTCTTCCACAACCACTTCCATGGCTGCTGTCACCATCTCTTCCCGTTTGTGGCACTCCCGTCTTGGTCATGCTTCACTTCCACGTATTCAGTTCTTAGCTTCTCAAGGTCACTTAGGTCCGGTTGACTTCTAGTCCTTTGATTGTATTTCATGTCGTCTTTGGAAGCAAACACATTTACCATTTAATAAAAGTGACTCTCTTTCATCTGCACATTTTGACTTTGTCCACTCTTATATTTAGGGTCCCGCCCGACTCTAACTGAGGGGGGATCTCATTATTTTGTTATTTTTATGGATGATTACAGTCGCTACACTTGGATATATTTTTTACAGCATCGGTCTGAGCTCACCACTGTTTACCAAAATTTTCATAAAATGGTGCAAACTTAATTTTCCTGTACTATTAAAACTTTTCGTTCAAATAATGCAATGGAATACAAGGATAAGTCATTTCTTGCCATCTTACAGCAAAATGGGGCAATCGCTCACCATTCTTGTCCATATACCTCACAACAAAATAGTAGAGCAGAACGTAAACACTGTCATATCCTAGATACCGTAAGAGCCCTTCTCATTTTTGCCTCTCTTCCAGAACATTTTTGGGGTGAAGCTTCTCTTACTGCTGTCTACACAATCAATCGTGTTCCATCATCCACTATACATAAAAAAACTCATTTTGATCTTCTCCATGGTACGAATCTTACCTACTCCTTACTTCGAGTTTTTGAATGTGTTTGTTTTGTTACTCTTTCTACACACGAACGCACCAAACTTGAGCCACGATCCAGACTCTGTTGCTTTCTTGGCTATGGTCTCACTCAAAAAGGTTATCGTTGTTATGATCCCATAGCCAAGCGTCTTCGTATTTCTCGTCAAGTAGAGTTTTGAGAACATAAGATGTTTACGAGTATTTCTCCTTTTTCCCAATCCTCTTATACTCATACCCCTATTTTTACTGACCCATCTATTACTTTAGTCCCTGATTCATCTGCAGACATACTGAGCTCATCAGACGCTCCTTCTTCGACCATTCCAGAGTCATCTGACACGCCTGCTGATGTTTCTGATACATCAACTACACCCGAGCCCATCCAGGTACCTGTACTCCGTCAATCTACTAGAGTAAGAGTACCTCATTCTCATCTTCAAGATTATCACTGTTATTATGCTCTTATTACTCTTTCTGAATCTCACAATTATCGTGAAGCTAGTACTGGCCCCCTGTGGCAGTAAGTTATGGCTGATGAACTAGATGCTCTCACCAAAACTCATACTTGGGACCTGGTGACTTTACTTTCTGAGAAGTCTACAGTTGGATGTAAGTGGGTCTACAAAATCAAGACTCGGTTAGATGGATTAGTGGAACGATACAAAACTTGTCTTGTTGCGAAGGGTTTCTCTCAGGAGTATGGTATTGACTATGAGGAGACTTTTTTCCCTGTTGCCCGTCTTATCTCTGTTTGATCTCTGCTAGCAGTAGCTGCTGTACGTCATTGGCAACTATTTCAGATGGATGTCAAAAATGCATTTTTGAATGATGATCTTGCTGAAGAAGTTTATATGCATCCTCCACCTGGTTATGACCATCCTCCTCACACCATATGTCGTCTTCAACGTGCTCTATGGTCTTAAACAAGCTCCACGGGCCTGGTTTGCTAAATTCAGTTGTGTTATTGCTTAGCAAGGCTTTGCTCCTAGTGCCTATGATTCTGCACTCTTTATCCAGACTACCACTATTGGTATTATTCTTATCCTTCTCTATGTTGATGACAAGATCATTACAGGGGACAACCTCTCTGGTATTCGAGATCTTTAGCACTTTCTGAGTAAGAATTTTGAGATGAAGGACTTAGGGCAGCTTAACAATTTTCCTGGTCTTGAGGTTATATCCAGTTCAGCTGGATACTATCTTTCTCAGGCAAAGTATGCGTCTGACTTGCTTTCTAAAGCAAGCTTAACTGACGGTAAAACATGCTCTTCTTTGCTTAAACCTAATGTTAAGTTGCTTTCCACTGATAGTGAATCTCTTTCAGGTGCAACTTTGTATAGATAGCTCGTCGGTAGTCTCATCTATCTCACTTTTACCCGTCCAAATATTTCCTATGCAGTTCATCTGGTTAGTCAGTTTATGAGTGCTCCTCGCTCTACTCACTATCCTGCTGTTCTGCGCATCTTACGGTATGTCAAGGGGACTTTGTTTCATGGTTTTCACTTCTCTTCGCACTCATCACTTGAGCTTCGCTCTTATTCTGATGTTGACGGGGCCAGAGATCCTACCGATTGTCGATCCACTACAGGATACTGTTTCTTACTTGGCACATCTCTCATTTCTTGACGTAGTAAGAAGCAGACTGTTGTTGCCCGCTCTAGCACTGAGGCTGAATATCGTGCTCTTGCTGATACTACAGCTGAATTTTTATGGTTGCGGTGGCTTTTGACAGATATGGGTGCTCCTCATGCGACTAGTTCCCCTCTTTATTGTGATAATCGAACCGTCATCCAAATTGCTCACAATGATGTCTTTCATAAGCGCCCCAAATATATTGAAATTGTCCGTCACTTCATCCGACATCACCTTCAGCAAGGCACCCTACATCTCCGATCTATCTCTTCCAAAGATCAACTTGTCGATATTTTCACCAAATCTCATCCTCCTAGACTCCTACGTGATCTTATTTTCAAACTTCAGTTGATTTCGTCATCTCGCGTTTGAGGGGAGATGTTAGAATATTAGATTTGATTTGCATTTATTGTATTTCCTTTTTACTTAAGCCCTATTCGTCTATAAATAGGCAATATATTGTACAGTTTCATGTATTAAGAAATAATACACAATTACTTTCTAGTTTTTATTTTCTTCAGTTCTAAAATTAACGGTCAAGTAAATCTCCAGTAACCCTAAAAAGATTTGAAACAATTATCATCCAAGGAGAAAAGTTATAGATAACATGATAAAAAAATATACATTTGATGAGTGATTATAATTAGAAGAAAAACAAACGAAATAAAGGTGAAAATAAGAAATAAATGTTATATTTTGTTATGTTTTAATATTATTATAATTTTTTAAAATTAAACTTTATAATTTGTTAATAATTTGCCCATGACCACGTCAAATCACCACACGGTATCATCACTAAAATTTTCAAAGTCGATCAATTTAAGCGACATTTAGGTCACCCGCCAATGGTGGCTCTTTGAATATCATAAACATCAACACCACCTTACAATGATTATATATTATGTTTATTAGCATTTGGGCACACGCGATGCGTGTGCAAATTAATTTAAAGTATAAAAAATTATATATTATTAAATATTATATCAAACGATCAAACCAATAGTGTTTGACAAACCTAGACTATCAAATAATTAAACTAATGGTGTTTGATGAACTCGGACTACCTCTGCAATAGAAAGAGTTGAAGACCAAAAAAATATCAAAGAACTTCTATAAAAGAATTTTCAAGATTCAACCAAATTCTCTTGATCGTGTAATATCATGAAAATTAGTGATTCGTGTTATTAAAGAATTTATTGCGATTGTTTGTAAATTAGAAGACGCAAGGGAAAAAAATGAAATTGGGGCACCTGGGTAGGTATGGCGTTTCTAAAACTTGACGATAAAGAAATAGGAGCAAGAAATTGATGTGTTTCATTGGCTCTGTGCAGACATTTTTAGACGAAACTGAACGAGAATGATCAATTTAAAGGCCATTCTTCTGCAGAGATGGGAAATTACAAAAGGGAGTTAGTGGGACACATGGAGCTATGAGAGATGAATAATGTTAGTTCTAGGCAACTCAATAGGGTGTGAATTGGGTTTTAAAAAAATTAATAATAATAATTTTAAAAATTTTTGTGAAAATCTTTTAATTTCACAAGAAAATATAGTAAGTATATCAATAACTAAAACAATAAGAAAACTAAATAGGTAAGGGAGAGAGAAAATGAATCAGATACCAAGATCTATAGTGGTTCAGCTTCTTCTAAGTCTACGTCCGCTCCTTAAGACTCTCCTTGAGAATTTTCACTAAGATAGAATGTTTCACATGCGCATTCAAAATCTTTTACAACATCAAAATGATCTTACGAAAACAACTATTGTTTTATTCTAATCATTCTTAAACTCTTCTTTGAAGAGTATCACTTACTCACTCAAATGATTAAGGAAAATTCACCCATAAGTATAATAAATGTAGTATTCATTGAGATACTCACTCACTCTCTTTACAAAAATTAGAAATAAATGAATACAAAGAGATAAGATTCAACTGGAGGAGTTAAAGAGCAATAAATAAAAACTTGAAAATTTGATCTTTTGATTCAAGCTATAGAACAGTAGATTTGAAATTTCAATTTTTTAAAACTCTGAGAAGTAACTACTTATATAGTCTCTTAAGGATTAATGACTGTTGGTGGTAGGTGGGAACATTAATGAGCCAAAATTTATCCGTTGACCCCGACGCTAGATTTGAATTTTCGTCACAAGTGTTGACTCAATTCTGTTTTGGGTCGACACAAATCGTTTAAGGCTTGGTTCTTTAAGTGAATGGGTTGACTCATATCTTCGTTGGTGTGGACAAAAATTTCTGCATTCTTCTTACCCACACAGCATTGTCGACTCAAAACAATTGGTGTCGACTCCTTTAATACTTCAGCTTTTTAAGAAAACCTTTTGGTATTGACTCGTGTTATCTTTGGTGTCGACTTCTTTTGTCTAAGAGGCTACTGGAATTATAGGGTTGACTCATTTTTCATTTTGTGTCGACTCACAAAATTACAAAAAGTCTCGATTGTTTTGTGTCAACTCTTCTTTGTTGTGGTGTCAACTCAAAAATCTGCAGGAATTCTTGGTTGTTTTGTGTCAACTCATCTTCATTTTGGTGTCGATTTAAAATACCCGAATGACTTGAGTTCTGAAGGGTTGGTTCGACTCAAAATCTGTTTATGTCGATTCATTCAGTTGTAATTAGTTTCAGTTCTTTTGGGTTGACTCAATAGTTTCTTGGTATCGACTCAATTGTTCAAAGGCGTCAATACACTTGAAAATATCAAGGGTTATTTACCTTAAGGTGTCAACTCAAATATCAATTTGGGTCAACACAAAATATTATTTCTCAAGAATACTTATGTATCAACCTATTTGAAAACAGAGTAAGCTCAAATAGCTAAAGGCATCAGCTCATCTGTTATTTTGTGTCAACACTACCTTTTTTAAAATATTAAACAAAATCTTTTTAAATCAATTTTACTTACAAAATGAGTTATTAAAAATATCAAAATCTAATTTAAAAAAAGTCTTGCGGCTAACAATCTCACTTTTTTTATGATTACAACAATTTTTAGAAAATATTTAAAAAGAATTTGAACAAGGGTTATGAATTTATTAAACTATGTGTATCGATTCAACACAGGCTCAAGTATTCAAAGGTTTCGAAGTAGCGATTAAATCAACAAAATCTTATTTATGTTTCAAAAGAAGCATTCAGAATTTATTAGTTCAAGTGTCTCAACAAGCATGTATATGTGCACTACAAAGTCAATAAGACATTTAACAGAGAAAGATTTAAAAAAGTGATATACTTAGAACAAAAAAATGTCAAATAGTCACAATTATCAAATTTGCATCAAATGCTCAATACCAAAACATAAGAAACATGGAACAAGTTTAAGAAACAAAATACATTCATCCATAACTATCAGAAATTAAGAAATATTTTTGTTTCAACCAAACCACCACAAAGATTCAAAGCAACAAAAAATATATATATTTTGTTACATATTTTCCTTCAATTAAGCAAAACATAACACAAAGAAAAGAAACTCCAACTTTAAAAGCTTTCACTTTGTTTTATGTTCTCCCATTTTGGAATCATCAAGAGGTCGCAGCACTGATCATCCATGAATTGCTTGAACTTCTTCTTTTCTTATTGCTTCTGTCTTCTCTCATATGCTTCCTCTTTAGAGGAGTGGGCTCGTTCATCATTTTTCTCAGCAGCTGTTATTGCTTCAAAAGTAGCTGCCAAAGCAAGATCTGCATCGCACCTTAACCGAGCTGATTTTTCTTCTTTGCTCTTTTTGGGCTTGAATTGCTTAACCCATGCCACCTTGATCCACTGTAAATGTTTTTTTACTTTTCTTGAATTGTTCTGAACAACAATGATAACACCTTCGTCGTACTCCTTTTTTCACTTGCCGAATGATGGCATTGTTGCAATTGACAATGGAGATAATGCCGTCGTCCATTATTTTGCACAATGCTCACCCAGTATTAGTAGCATTTTCAACATCTCTTCTTAGAGCACGGTTGATTCGGTCAAGGTGTTTAACTTTATTAGAAAGGGAGGTTATGGAGCAGTTGAGGTCAAAGATGTCCTGGTTAACCTTGGCTTGAAAGGATGCCATAGATGTAGTCAATCCCTTAACAAGGGAGACAAACTCAGCGAACTCAGCAAAAGAAGGACCAACAGAAGGAGTGGATGAAGATGCCATAGAAGCAGGATGAGGAATCAGAGGAATAGAAAAAGGATCAGGACCGCTGATCCTAGGAAGAGGTGATTTAGGAAAATCAATGTCAATAGGAATGGGAGAGTTGGTATGTTCAGAAAGAGGAGTCCTACTGGAGAAAGGTAGAGCAGAAGAAGGAGAGGCCAAAGTGCTACGACGGGTAGTCTAAACACTGTCAACTTTAGAAATACCCATGTGTTTCAGAGAGGATTGGCAATACAGGTCATACTTGAAAACTTGTGAATGGATTCTCTGCTATACAATAATTATGCAATGAATGATCGAACAGTCATGTATTGCACAAATATATATTATGCAATATATTGTACAATACAAAATCGTTGAATCATGCATTGCATAATAATTGCACTGTTGAGGATCGTCAGTCAAAGATTGACATTTTTTATGGAAGTATATTTTTGTTACATTTTTTAAAATTTTTGATATTTTTTTAATATGTTTTAAAGCTTTCAAATCATGCCTAACGAATTATTTTTAAAAATAATTAAAATTTATAAAAAACTAAAATAAGTTTAGAAGCAAGAACTAAAATTTAGTATTTTAATTTTTCTCATCAATTGTAACTAAAAAATAATTAAAAATAAAAAAATTTGAAAAATAGAAAAATAATCCAAAGTGGCCAGAAACATCCCAAACTCGATGCGGGAGTGGAACGTTATCATTATCAACAGCAATCATTCAATGGGTAAAGGATCTTAATGGTGAGATCTCCTCTCCGTTGGAGTAGGGGCCCTTAGAGCTTTAACAGTAATGGCTACTTAGAATAATTAATTAAAATCTCAAAATTTTAATTTAATTAATTATTTTTAATTTAGCACATTAGTAATACTTAGCTAAATTAATTATTTTTATCTATTATTTACTGCTAATAAGTAGTGACTAGAATAATCTATTTTATTTTATTTTTAGTAGAATAAGGCCACTGCGCTTTCTTTCTTTCTTTTATATTATTCCGAGGACTCCTCATGATGACATCAGCCGTTATTCCGTTATAGTCACATCACCTCATGACATCAACCGTTATTGCGTCATAGCCACACCAAGTCAATTTAAGTCAAAGGGGAACGAGGCAGCTTCAGACTTCAGTTTCTTCATGGTTTACATTTTCATTGAAATTGAGTGTGAGTGGGGATACGTTCAAAGTTCAAACATATTTTTCATCCAAACGATTAGAAGATTTAAATAAATTGTAAATTCTACAAAAATTCGTTAAAGAATGTACATTAAATACAATAAGAGACTGTTTGGAATTCTAAAAAAACTGATTTTTTTACAAAAAAATCAACTTTTAAGTTGTTTGATTTACTATAAAACTAACTAAACCTTTTTCTATCTCTTAATCTCAAAAAAAAAAAAAAAACTCATACACATT
>JAOTRH010046550.1:0-19711 GCA_034768845.1 Heliamphora exappendiculata | reverse complement strand
ACTCCGAGAAATTCGTTAGTAGACATGATAAATCACTAACACCAGAAGAACAAGCAACACAAATTCACAAGCAGAAGGGAGAGAACCCGTGAAGCACGTGAACCACAATAGCCAGTGGACCAGCAAAAAGGACCAAAAGGAGCCAAATAGAATACCAAGAAAACCAAACATAGAGTCACGAACCAAAATGAACCAACAAGGCGCGAACCAAGAAAACAAACAGGGTCGGCTCAACCAGGGACGTTGCCGACGTGAGCGAAGGAACCAAGAACTAGAGTCGTCGGAGGTCGGCGAGGCGAGATCAAAGGGCGTCGAGGGTTAGGGTTTGCGAACCAAAAAACCAGGAAAGAGGAAGACGACGGCACCGACTGAAGTGTAGAGAACTAGCACCGACGAGAGAAGAGCTAGGGTTTACGAACCAAAGCCGACGAGCACCAGGATCGATACGACCACAGAGGTCGCCTGAGAGAACCAAAAGGACACACCAGAGTTGCCGACCAGGGAGGTCGCCTTCGACAACGAGAGAACCAAACAAAAAAAAACCCACCAGAGTTGCCGGAGTGAGGACGCGACCCCAAGAGAGCAACGGCTAGGGTTCCAGCGAGTGAGGACGAGGGTGCCGGCGTAGCTATTTTCAGACGACGGCTGGAGAGCGACGGCTAGGGTTTTGTTTACAGGTTTGGCTCTGATACCATGTCAATTTTATTCGATCCCTCAAAGTGAGGATTTTCTCTCATTATATAACAATCGTGGGGCTAATTCCATAGCTAATTTTTAGCAATATACAGATTTACAACAATCATATCTAAACTAAAAAGGAAACTAAAATATACAGCTAAAAATTAACATGCAACACTCACCATGCAACACATGTCATCCACGCAACACAACACATGCAACCCTCACCATGACTCACGCAGCCCACGCAACATATGCGCACATACAGCCCACGCAGCACCCGCTACACCTGTAACCTGTGCAACACTCACAACATACGCAACCCGTGCAACACACGCAACCCGTGCAACACATGCATCCTCAGGACCACATTTTTGTCCCTCATATTCCCACACACACACATCGTCAACCAAAGTTAACATTTATTATACCACATTTTCGTTCATTGTCAACCACACACACATACATGAATAAAACTAGATTTGTACATACATGAGGACCACATTTTTGTCCTTCAATATGCATGAGTAAAACTACAGTTTTAAAATGCACCAAACCACGTACAACACTACATTTTACATAACGACATCACGTGCCACATAACTCGTCACAACATCACATGCCACACAATTCGACGTCCACTAACCCGGACCACCTGTCCACTCACCCAGACGACCAACAATCTACAAAACAAAACCTAACTTAAAGGCTAACTCCAAACCTCCCACAGTACGATTTTCAGAAATGTTTTCATAAAAAACCATCTTTTCCCAAAACTCCCCTTTTTAGAAAAAGAACTTCGGACCCAAACACGTCCTACACCCAACTATGCATAAACACCATGATTAACAAAACCACGTCACCCCTGAGGACAACAACAAAACATAAACAAACCCCTAAGGCCACCACACGACCCACCAAAATAAAAAAATAACCCCAACAGGACATCAGTCGACTGAACCCCATAATTCAGTCAACTGAAAAGCTACTAAAAAAGACAGAAAAACCCAAACCAAGGGCATTTGACTAGATCATCACCCCTAATCCAGTTTGAAACACCTAATCCAGTCGACTAAACTACGGCAGAAACAAAACCCTAGCTACGGGATTAACTCCCCAACCCCAAAATTGAAGCATTCAAACTCCCTTTAATACCCTCGGATATACACAAGCCCAAAACTACAAAGAAATACCAAAAGAAATGCCTTAAACCTATTTCCTCGAACCGAAAACAACCAAAAATGATTTTAAACCAAAACTGAACTTTTCAAAACATAAACTAACTTATCATACATTTTACAATGATAAAAACACATACGATTACACGTAGCACCCTTTTAAGACATAAGAGTCTAGGATCCTAAAAACCAACTTTTTGAATAAAAACTTGACGCCTCATAAAACAAACCTCGTCAAAACGAAATTTCGTCCAGATGAACGCATTGCCTTCGATGTAGATAGCAAGGATCCGCTACTCGGTCGCCAAAAGCCAAGCCCCAGGCCCCCCGAAAACTTGAGAGAAAGCATAGGTTTTAAGGGTTTCAAAAGCTAAAGAGAAGAAATATCTTTTGAAAATATCTAAGGCCAGATATTTATAGGCCTATTCGAAAATATCTTCTTTTTTTTTTTAAGTTCGCACCATAACACCCAATGGCACCGGGATCCAACCCAGCATGCATTTCTAAGCTCGAACATGCATAAAACGCATATAAACATACAAAAACAAAAATGATAAACAACACATTGAAACATCGCAAAAAAATAAAAAAGAAAGAAAACAGGTCAGGGTGTCACAGGAGCTCAGATCTCTCTCATAGCTGTTCGGGACCATTAAAATAGGTTAATTAGTTGACTTGGATTGTGCCAATATTTTTCAACATGCACAATTTTTAATTTTCTTTATTTTTTTATATTATTATGAAAACCTCTATTTATTTGTTCACCAACAATCTAAGAATCTAGCTCACCTAAATTGGCCATGTGTTTTCAGTTGAAGCGTTTAGGGGATGTGGATGGCATATAAAGGGCATTTTTATAAATAGCTAACCGTTACACATTTATCTTTTTTTCTAATTACAATTGAAAACTTAAAATTCACAATCGAAAATCTTTTCCAAATATTCATAGCTTCTACTAGAAGATACAATCTACTTTTTTTCAACAACAATCACTTTTCCTCAAGCTGCAATCTAAAACCAACTACTTTCAACATTGCCAAGCACCATCATTATAATTATTTCAAAAGAATTTGAATTTAAAAAATAATCATATTGATACTATGTTTTATGTGTCAAATATCGTATAACATCTTGGTTAGGTTATATAGCGGTATAACAAAAATTTTAGCAAAATTGGTTAAGGTTCCATTTTTTCGACGTAAAAATATATTATCTATTTTTTAGTGTTTGATTTGATAAGAACAATGTAAAAAAACTCAATAAAATATTTTATTTCATAAGACTAAAATTGAGTTTAAAAAAAGGACATAAGCTCTTTATGGCGGTGGTACTAGTGGCGGCAACGGTGGATGTAGTAGTGATGGTGGTGGTGACAGTTGTCACAGCCCAAACTCAAAGGAAATAAAACTGATGAATAAAACTAAGAAAAACCGTTAACCATTAAAGCCTACGCTCCCTTTTTAATTTAAAGAAATTCAACATAAGCATCAAATATCTGAAAATATGGCCTCCGAGGCTTCAATTTAAACATAAACTTGACTAAAAAGGGGTTTAAAGATGAGGGAGATATATCAATTTCAAAATGAGAACAAAATTTAGAAGTATAAAATTTTTACCACATAACAGACCGCTCAATTGGTCTTATGCTTCTTACAATTTCTCGCGCCTACAATGGATATGCTAAGAAGCTGTAATGACCGCTCAATCGGTCTAAGGACCAATCGATCGGTCAATCCCTAGAACACATTTTATTTTCAAGCCATTTTTAAACTCCCACCTTCGAACTAAACATGTTTTTGTCACCAAAGATGGAAACCAAACATTTATAAATCATGATTTTGACAAGAAGGGAGGCCCTAGCCAATAACCAAAGGATACTTATTCAGAACATAATCCATCATAAAATCCCTAATAATATGACATCCAAAATCCCTCAAGAGGCTATATTCATGACATACATTCAACCCGTATGAACCTTAACCTCATGGCCTGACAACATCAAGATGCATAATACCAAATTATTACATAATCCATGGTTCATGAACTTAGTTATATAAACCTTGAGTACAAACATTACTTTATACAATACATGATTTAAGATTCATCTACAAAACAGTACTAAACCAAACGTTTTCATCCTTGAGCCAAAGAATAGTCTTTGTCACCTGGAAACATTTATTTTAACAACGTGAGCCGAGACTCAATAGGAATCTAAAGAGAGGTATGAATGAATCAAGAAATGTGATAGGCACAAGTATAGAATATCATTTCAGCCGATACACCCAAAATGGTTTTCTTAGAAAACTTCCAACTTTCCAACCTTTTCATTCAAATCTCCATCTATTCAAACCCACTATCAATCTAGTCGTTCAACATCAACAATTTTCATATCAAAACACGATTTTAATTAGGTGCTGACTTGTTACACGGTAACAATTGGTATTTATAAACTCCTATATGTTGCTCTCACTACCGGGCTGCCTTAAGGCACCGATAGGCAACCCATTATATAGGTTTGGTTAGCCCAATGATATTTTAAATTGATTTTGATAATTTTATTAATTCACATTTTCTAATTAAATAATTTTAAAAAATTATATTTAATTATTTTTCAAAAAAGTAGTGTCGACACTACATGCAAAATATGTCAACACCTTATCTTATTTGTGTTGACACATTGTGCTACATGGTTGACATTTAGTATTCTTGAACAAAACATTTTGTGTCGACACCAATTGGCTTTTGGGTCGACACCTACAGGCAAAGCACGCTTGACAAACTCAGGTGTGTCGACACCATTGTGGTTTAGGGTCGACAACTTTTACAGCTTTGCTTGAGACGTTTCAGAAGAGCAGGTTGTGTCAACACAAATGGCTGATTGTGTCGACACCTCTAGTATTGGATCGAGATTTAAGTTGAGTTAACACTAGTTACAACTTATGTCAACACCAAGTTAAGGCCAGATGAGCATGTTGAGTCAACACTAATGCACGCATGAGTTGACACCAACACGCACATGAGTTAACACCAAGTGATCCTTCGAACTCTTGGTTCTAGTGTCGGTACCAGAGATGAAATGAGTCGACACCTAGACACCATCCAAGAAACTCGAAGTGTGTCGACACCAACGAAGCAAGGAGTCAGCACCAAGACTTCAAGTCATCCCCTGGACACTTACCCAAATGTGTCAACACCAATGAGCAAATGAGTCGACACAAAGGCACCCTTCGAAAACAAGCAATTTGGGTCGACACCAAAATAGATCAGTGTCGACACCATTTTTCTAGTAGCCAAAGTCCGACTAGTTGGGTTGGCACCAAAGAAGACAAGTGTCGACATCGAAATTCTAGTAACTAAAGTTAATTGGCTGAGTCGACACCAAAGAAGCTCAATGTCGACACCAAATTTTCAGTAGCTAAAGTCTCTCATCTGAGTCAACACCAACGAAGGCATGAGTCAACACTATGAGCAGACAATGAAGCCTTAAGTCAACATGTGAGACCTTCACCCGTTTTAATTTTTGGGAGGTTTCGACGCGCGTTTATCATTTTTGTTATAGCATGTTTATATGTGTTTTTATACATGATCGGGCTTAAATATGCATGTGGAGTAGGTTCCTGGGACCGTTGGGCATTGTGGTGCGAATTTCAAAAAAAAATAAAATAAAATAAAAAATTTCGGGTGAGCCTATAAATATTTAGCCTAAGATATTTTAAAAATAAATTTTCTCTCTCAAGATTTTTCAACCCTAGAAAGCTCTGCCTTTTCTTTAGTTTTCAGAGGGCCTAGGGCTCGGCTTTTAGCGATCAGACAACGGATCCTTGCTATTGACATCGGGGGCTACGCTTTCATTTGAACAGAATTTCATTCCGACGAAGTTTATTTTTGCACGTGGTTCGAGGCATCAAGTTTTTAACTCACCGAGGTAGGATCCTGGACTCTCATGTCTTATAAGGTGCTACGTATAATCGTGTGTGTTTTCACTAGTTAAAAATGCATGAAAAACTGATTTTAGTTTCAAAAATTAGGTTTTGGTTCAAAATCGTTCTTGGTTGATTTCGGTTGGATGGAATCGGGTTTTAAGTGTTTCTTTCGAGGTTTTTGTGGTAGTTGAGGGTTTAGGTATGTCCAAGGTTTTTAAAAGGGAGTTTGGAGGCTTCAATTTGAGGTTGAGGCGGTGGTTCCCGTAGCTTTGAGTCGGTTTTTTCCATGGGTCAGTCGACTGAACTGGGTGGTTCAGTCAACTAAACTGGATGGTTCAGTCGACTAGATCGACAATGAAGGAGTTCAGTCGACTGGACTGGGAAGTCAATCGACTGGCCTGTGTTTTGGGAAATTTTTATAAAATTCCAGTAGCTTTTTTCAGTCAACTGGGTGGAGGTCCAGTCGACTGATGTCCTATGTAGGGCATTTTGTTATTTGGGTGGTCATGTTGTGGCTTTTCGGTCGATTGAGTTATGGGTTTCAATTGGCTCTCCTCTAGTGGTATTCCGGTCGGTTGGATTATGGGATTCTGTCGACTGAATTCATGAGGGGTGAAAACTGTTAGAAAATAATTTTTATGTCACGACTCACACGGGTCATAAAAATAATTTGAAATTGGTTTTATCCATCCCACAATGCATTACATGCAATTCATGTACCTTCTCGGGCTTTCACTGAAGGACCGCTGCCCCCGACTAATGCACCTTTTCGGACTCTCACCGAGGGACCTCAGCCCCATCGAATGCACCTTCTCGGCTTCTCACCGAAGGACCTCATCCCCATGAATGCACCTTTTCGGCCTCTCGCCGAAGGACCTCAACCCTAATGAACACACCTTCTCAGCCTCTCGCCGAAGGACGTCAGCCCTAACGAACGCACCTTGTTAACCAGAGCTAACATTCATAGAACCACATGTTCATCTATCACATTCCATACACATATGCATAAATAAATCAAGTTTTAATGCATAAAATCTCGTACAAACATTACGTTTCACATAACCACATCACATGCTACACACGCGACTCACGCTACACGTAACGACATCAAATGCCATGCAACTCACCTATGTAATCCGTACATAAATAAACTAGAGTTAAAAATGCACAAAGCCATGTATAACTTCACATCATGATGTCACCTACCACATAACTCGACATCCACTCACACGGACAACCAACAACCCACAAAACTAAGTCTAACCCGAAGGCCAACCCCAAACCCTTCAAACCACAATTTCACAAAACACCACCTTTTTCCAAAAAGAAACACGGGCCTAAACACGCCCCACACCCAATAATGCACAAACCACCACGCACACGACCGTGCACCAACACCCGCATCTAACCATGCACGTCACCCCCGAGGACGGCACCTAAACAAACACCCGAGGCCACGACACGACCAAAAGAAACCCCCATATGCCCAACACGGGAAACACAAAACCACACACGCCCAATACAACCAACACGAACCCACACACGCCCAACATGGCCAACACGGACCCACACACGCCCAACACGGTCAACACGGACCCACACATGCCCAACATGGCCAAAAGAAACCCAAGCCCCAACACAACCAAAGGAAAAGAGTTCAACACAACCAGCGAAAGTGTCGACACAAACAGAAAATGTGTCAACACTAACAGCGAAGGTGTTGACACAAACAGAAAATGTGTCAACACCAACAGCGAAGGTGTCAACACAAACAGTAGAGGTGTCAACACAAAACTACAGAGAGTTTAAGCAACACACGCAGAGAGAAAAAGTTTCGACACCAAGGTGTCGACACAAAATAACCACAGTAGAGACAACCTAAACTAAAGAAAAAGGTGTCGACACCAACAGCAGAAGTGTCGACACAAAAGCAACAGATTCAAATTTTTCAAACCAAGGAACTAGGCGACGGCGGAAAGCAAACTCTAACGATGAAAAAAACTTCTCAGCCCCAAATTAAACCATCCAAACACCCCTTCTTCAACCCACGGACATACACAAGCCCAAAACTACCACAAAACCTCTATAGAAAAACTCGAAACCCGATTTCATCCAACATAAAACACCTAAAAACGATTTTAAACCAAAACCCAACTTATAAACAGATTTTTCATGCATTTTTAAACGGTAAAAGCACGCACGATTACACGTAGCACCCTTATAAGACATGAGAGTCTAGGATCCTACCTCGATGAGTCAAAAACTGACGTCTCGAACCACGTGAAAAAAAATAAACTTCGTCAGAATAGAATTTTGTCCGAATGAGCTCGTAACCCACCACGAGGAGACTAAGGATCTGCTATCTTATCGTTGAAAATCGAGCCCCGGTCCCCCAAGAAGTTAAAGAGAAGGCAGAGCTTTCGATTTGAAAAAAGAAAACTTAGCCACCAAGTTTTCAAAAATAGCTCCACAAAATATCTAAGACTAGATATTTATAGACCACGAAAATATCTTTTTTTTTTTAAACGCACGGCAACACCCAACGGCCCTAGGAACTAACCCTACATGCATATCTAAATCCGATCATGCATAAAAATGCATATAAACATGCTATAACAAAAACGATAAACACTCGTCGAAAATTGCCGCGGGTCAGGGTCTCACAACTCTACCTCCCTTAAAGGAATTTTGTCTCCGAAATTCAACACAAGATCAAAAGAAAATAACCACGTTGATCGCAATTGACACAGGCATAAGAGATGGTCAGCCAAACCATTCCTAGGATATAGTCAAACAATGTCAAGCATCCTAAACAATGGCTAACTATCTCAAAGACACGGGATCTACAACTCACCCCAACCTCACATCCTCACCAACCGCTGCCTCAACACAGCACACCACCCACGAAATCCATCACCAACTCCAAACCCACGGCCTCGCCCTCTCTACGCAGACATCATGTCTATATAAAAGTAACACATAAGATAAGGTGCAACACATCGCATGAACATAAACACTAACCACATAGACATGGTAACACGTAGTCACATAAGTTCATGCTAAACAAACCCCACATACCGAGGAGAGCCTACAAGAGTGACGCGTCAATTTGGATAACCTACTCAGATTTCCTTCTAGAAATCACGTCAACTAAACGTGTTTCTAACTTGGCTCCTAAGTTTGTTAATCCAAACGCCCAAAGGTAAGACTAATCAATCCTAAGGTTCAACCCCTATGCTCACATATACACAACAGTCACACATTCAACACGCTATCATGATCGTTCTATCAAAACAGCTAAACACGTGTAGTCAAGCACACGCAATCAACCTCACACGGTTATGCACCCTCTTCCCACGGCTCTTAGGTATTCGAACCCCGAGCACTAATACCATTCTGTCTCGTCCCAAACTCTGGGTAACGTGAAACACCCACAAGCAACCAAATGAAAGACCCAACCCGAGAATACACTCTCAAATTAAAACATACATATATTGTATATAATTACCAAAAGGCTTACATTACACGATTCTAACACCGAGAAAATATTAAACATATATGATTCAAAAGAACCAAAAGGAAGACTATAGATCTTTCACCCCTCCGACACCTCCGGATCAATCTGCGTGATCGGTACCTAAAAATATTTTAAATCCCACACCGTGAGCCAAAGCTTAGCAAAAACTAAACAAACATGAAATATAAGCTAAACATGCTCAAAAAAAGAGGTGTAGTTTTCGACTCTCTTTCAATCCTTTAGAACAATTTTCACAAGCAACGGGAAAGTGAGGATAAGAACCATTTTTGACTCACAGAGCCGTGAAAACGATTTTTATGTCATAACTCACACGGGTCGTAAAAATAATTTGAAATTGGTTTTATTCGTCCCACAATGCATTACATACAATCCATGTTCCTTCTCGGGCTTTCACCGAGGGACCGCAGCCCCCAACTGATGCACCTTTTTGGACTCTCACCGAGGGACCTCAGCCCCATCGAACGCACTTTTTCGGCCTCTTGCCGAAGGACCTCAACCCTAACGAACGCACCTTCTCGGCCTCTCACCGAAGGACTTCAGCCCCACGAATGCACCTTCTCAGCCTCTCGCCTCTCGCCGAAGGACCTCAGCCCTAACGAACGCACCTTCTCAGCCCCTCGCCAAAGGACCTCTCGTCGAACGCACCATCTAGATAAACGCGTAGCACACCACGAGGAGATTAAGGATCTACTATCTGATCGTCAAAAATTGCACCCTGGGCCCCCGAGAAGTTAGAGGGAAGGCAGAGCTTTTAGTTTTGAAAAAGAAAACTTAGCCACCAAGTTTTCAAAAATATCTTCACAAAATATCTAAGGCTAGATATTTATAGGCCACAAAAATATCTTTTTTATAAAAAAATGCACCACAACGCCCAATGGCCCCGGGAACCAACCCCACATGCATATCTAAACCCGATCATGCATAAAAATGCATATAAACATGCTATAACAAAAACGATAAACACTCGTCGAAAAATGCCAAAAAAGAAAATGGGTCAAGGTCTCACATGAAAAGCCCATCAAATCACCATTTATAAAAAGATCGATTTTAATTGTAAACAATCAATCAAAAATACCACTTTGGAATAAAAGAGTGCCCAAGGTTTATCTCTCAATACAACATACATACAGTTCCATACATGCATAAATATCGCCTCGAGGCTTACAAAACATGCCTTCTGAAATAGGAAACACATGCTGGGATACATGTTCAAAACAAAAAGGAAAACTATTCAAGTCTTCTGCCATCATGGTTCCTCTAGATCAACTTCTCGTGATCATCAACACCTGAAAAAAGTTTTAACAAATCCCACTACGTGAGCCGAAGCCCAATTGAAGCAGACTATGAAGAAGTAAAGCAGGATATGCAATCACATAGCATAAGTAGACTCAACCACATGAGCCTCAAAACGGTTTACTTCATAAAA
Organism: Heliamphora exappendiculata; assembly: GCA_034768845.1. Taxonomy (NCBI): domain Eukaryota; kingdom Viridiplantae; phylum Streptophyta; class Magnoliopsida; order Ericales; family Sarraceniaceae; genus Heliamphora; species Heliamphora exappendiculata. The sequence continues at coordinate 8,968 of JAOTRH010046550.1, read as the reverse complement.
CCCCAAGTTTTCCATCAGACTCCCATAGATCTCAAATAGTTTTCCATCCTCAAAACCAAGCAGTTCAGCAATGCAAATAACATTTCACAGTCAAAGAAAAACAGTAACAAAATGTTATTTTCCACTCGGATCACATAATCGAGGAAAGAGAAATGAATCCTATGTACTGACTCCGTCACAAAGGGACAGAGGTAATAACTATAGACTCTTGTCCATTACCAATCCCTGAATCATTTAATACCTGTTAGGTAATGACAAGTTTTATACGAAATTACCACAACGTAACTGCTTAATTTACGGGCCCAAAACCATAGGGTATAAAGCACCCACCACTTAATTTACGGAGATTAACCCGAAGGTACAAAGCACCGACTCTACACACGTTTTCAAACTTCCACCGAGAGCAACTCGTGCCAAATACCCGCTATCCCGGCACATCTAGAGAATCATTTAAAAATCCACCCGTAGCTCGACTACGAAAACATTACCACAAATTATACATTAAACATGTATAAGATCCATCCATCAAACATGCATATCAAACAACATCTTCAAATTGTTTATCCCCGTTTTCAACAAAACGTTTCAAATTTGAGACTCAACCCCGAGGGTTGGCTCTAAACCTCCATAACATAGTTTGACGAGATTTTCACAAATTTACCATTTTCAAAACCACCCTTTGAAAACCAAATATCCACAAGTTCAATATCATGTAATAAATCAAGAAAAGGGCAATACATGCTTTTTATCCAAATAAATAAGATTTAAACATAAAACATGATGTTAAAAGCATTTTTAACAAGTGAAAAAGCGTACAACTGCACATACCACCCTTTAAAGACAACATAGTCTAGGATCCTACCTTATAAAGTCAAAAACTCGATGCCTCGATCCACGTGCAAACACAAACTTTGTCAAAATGAGATTCTGTCTAGATGGAAGCGAAGCCCACAGCGTGGATAGTAAGGATCCACTAACAACTCGTCAAAAACTAAGCCCGAGCTACCCAAAAGTCTAAAACGAAGGTGGAGGATTTGAAACTTAGCTTAAAAGAAAGGTTTTGAAAATATCTAGCTTAGGTTTGATATTTATAGTCTCAGCCCCATACAGGAAATCAGTTGATTGAACCCACCAAGTTAGTTAATTGAATTGCTATTGGAAAAGCCAAAAACACCATATCGCCTCAAGTCAGTCGACTGAATGCCCAACTTTAGTTGACTGAACCATACCAGTGAGCATCTAGTCGATTGGAATCACCCCCTCAGTCGACTAAATTGCCACTGTCTAGCCAACACACGAAAAAACTTCAGAACAGTCTTTCCAAACCTGAACAAACGTCAAACACCTATGTAAAACACATATAACATGCTGTTCTATAACACAGAAGCATGAAAGAACACTTCGAAGATATATAAATAATGAAAAAGAACACGTCAAGTATATCTATAACAAAAGGAAACAGGTCCGAGTCTCACAACTCTCCCCCTTTTAGGAATTTTGCACTCGAAATTCGCCACAAGGTCGCAAGGCAAACAATTTCAAGTATCTAGCACAAACTCCGAACTCAAGCTCCCAAGTCACATCCTCATCCCCGTGATGAAGCCATAGGACCTTGACATACACAATGGTACTCCCTCTCAACACTTGCTCATTCGTGTCCAAAATCTTTACAGGTCGTTCCTCATATGTAACATCTTCATCCACCTGCAACTTAGCCTAATCCAGAACATGTGACGGGTTAGGCTCATACTTCTGAAGCATTAAAACGTGAAACACATTGTGCATAGAATCCAACTGAGGTGGCAAAGCCAAATGATACGCTTTTTCCCCAATCTTGTCAAGGATCTCAAATGGTCTAATGAAACGTGGTGGTAGCTTCCCGCTATGGCCGAACCTCATCAAACCTCAACGTGGAAAGACTTTTAAAAACACGTGGTCCCTCACTGCAAACTCCAAAGGCCTCCTCCTCTTATTAACACAGCTCTTCTGGCGACTCTGAGCAATCACTAGGCGTTGATAAATCACAGTAATCTTCTCTGTCGTCTTCCGTACCAAGTTGGGTCCCAATATTGTGATCTCTCCCACATTTGTCCAACACATAGGTGACCTGCACAGCCTACCATACAAAGCCTCATACGATGCCATCCCAATACTGAACTGATAACTGTTGTTGTATGCAAACTCTGCCAACGGTAGATGATCTTCCCAAGAACCCCAAATATCAAGTGCACAGGCCCTTAACATGTCCTCTAAAATCTGTATGGTCCTCTTAGTCTGGCCGTCCGTTTGTGGATGAAACGTAGTGCTAAAAGTCAGGCTCGTCCCCAAAGCCACCTGAAAACTCTGCCAAAAGAATGATGTAAAGCATATGTAATGATCAAAAATAATAGTCACAAGTACTCCGTGTAGCCAGACTATCTCACGAACATACAACCTCCCCAATCTGTCCACCAAATCCTTCACCCGAATAGGAAGAAAGTGTGCAGATTTTGTCAACCTATCAACCGTAATCCAAACAGCATCGTGTCCTTTCCGCGATCTAGGAAGTCCTGATACAAAATCTATCGTGACAATCTCCCCCTTCCATTCAAATATTGGCAACAGCTGTAACAATCCTGTCGGCCTCTGATGTTTTTCCTTTACCTACTTACAAGTAAGGCACTGAGAAATAAACCAGATCATATCTCTCTTCATTCTAGTTCACCAGAACTGACGGCATAGATCGTGATACATCTTCGTGCCGCCTGGATGCATTGCAAGACGTGAATGATGGAAATCATGTAACAACTCGGCACAGCATGACTCGAGTACAAACAATCTCCCTGTTAACCTCAAACTCTGATCTGGGCTCACAACCCATCCCGCAGTATCCTTCCCATTAGCAATGCGATCTCGTATCATCTAGGCCTCTTGGTTTGTCTGTTGAGCCTATAGCACACGCGTAACCAATGCAAGTCATGAAGCTACAGAAAATAAAGTCGTACCTCTCCTTGTCTCCCCGAGACACATATCAAGCTCACCAACCTCTCCAAGCATGTCCCATTCTCGCATAGCCACATAAGCTAACGAACCATGAAACCTCCTACTAAGAGCGTCGGCTATGACATTGGCCTTCCCCGGGTGGTACTGCAAGTCGAAGTCGTAGTCTTCCAACAACTCCATGCATCGCCGTTGGCGTAGAATCATGTCTTTCTGCGAAAACAAGTATTTTAAATTCTTATGATGGGAGAAAACTTAGAAGTGCTCACCATAAAGATAGTGCCGCCATGTCTTTAAGGAAAAGACCACGGCTGCCAACTCAAGATCAAGTGTCGAATAGTTCTTTTCATGGGTCTTCAACTGTTAAGATCTGTAGGCCACAACCTTACCTCCCTGAATCAAAACGCAACCCAGACCATCATGCAATTCATCACAATACACTGTGTAACCCAAACCTCGCTCTGGGATAATCAACACTAGTGCACTAGTCAATCTCTTCTTCAACACTTGGAACGCCAACTCATAGGACTCGCTCCAGGTAAACATAACTCCCTTCTGTGTAAGACGCGTCATCGGTGCGGAAAGTCTAGAAAAGTCCTTCACGAACCGCCGATAGTAGCCTGCCAAACCCAAAAAGCTACGAATTTTAAATACATTCTTCGGTCATTCCCAATCCATCACTGCATCAGTCTTTGAAGAATCCACTAACACTTCGTCCTTCGACACCATGTGCCTAAGAAATCTCACCTCGAACATCCAAAATTCAAACTTCTCGAACTTCGCATACAAGCAATGCTCTCTCAGAAGTTATAGGATAATGCGCAGATGCTCCTCATGCAGTTCCCTCGTGGGTGAATAAATGAGAATATCATCCACGAAAATGACCACAAAGCTGTCCAGGAACAGGTGGAAAATACGGTTCATCAAACCCATAAACGTTGCAGGAGCATTCGTCAGGCCGAACGGCATAACCAAAAACTCATAGTGACCATAACAAGTCTAAAAGGCGGTCTTCACTATGTCCTCGTTCCTAATCCTCGACTGATGGTATCCTGACCTCAAGTCAATCTTTGAGAAACAACTCGACCCCGTCAGTTGATCAACAAGTCATCAATCCTCGGCATAGGATACTTGTTCTTCACCGTCACCTGATTCAACTTTCGATAGTCTATGCATAGCCTCAAGGACCCATCTTTCTTATTCGCAAAAAGAGCTAGAGCTGCCCATGGCAACGTACCTGAACGTACAAACTATTTGTCAAGCCACTCCTGAAGCTTTACCTTGAGTTATCGTAACTCAGCTGGTGCAAAATGGTAAGATGGCATAGAAATAGGAGCAGCTCCGGGAATCAGATTAATAGAAAACTCCACCTCACGGCTCGGTGGCAACTCGAATAGATCGTCCGAAAAGACATTTGTGTAATCACAAACCACAGGGGGTAACTCCCCTCGAACCCCAAGTGTCTCATCCAACCTGAGAGCAGAAAAGAGGAAACCCAAATTCCCTCGATTCCGAGCAACATCGGGTATAGACACCAAACCCTCATCCCTATTGCCCACAAAACAAAAGCAATCACCCTTAGGGGTGAAAATAGATACCCTCCATTGCTCATAATCAATAAAAGCACGATAGGTGGTCAGCCAGTCCATCCCTAGGATGACATCAAACGTGGTCATGTCTAGAATGATAAAATCAAACTCTAAACAGCCGTCAACCCCTAACTCGCAGGACCTACAAACTCGACTCAACACCACATCCCCACCAATCGAGGTCTCGATGCTCAACGCGCTACCCAACAAGTCTATTTTCAACCCCAATGCAGATGCAAAAGCAAAGGAAATAAAGGAATGTGATGCTCCCGTGTCGATAAAAACATTGGGCCATGATCTATATACTAAGAAAGTTCCTTCGATCATGGATGGAGTAGCTATAGTATTGGGTACAACCGGTGCCTTGAAAGCATTGGGATCGACAAAAACATATGCTCTGCCCTGCGGTGCTCTGCCCTGCCCACTATAACCCTGGGCCGTCGATTGCCTCACAGATTGTGCTGAGGCACCCTCTTCTGTAAATCTACACATTTGAGCCCTAGGTTGCTGAGAAGTATGTCGTTTCTGTGCATATGGAACAGCTGGCACTTCTGTCACACTCTGAACACTCCCTCCTCGGGGACAGTATCTACGAATGTACCCAGACTGACCGCACCCAAAACATACTGGTGGATCTCTCCCCTGTGACTGGATAAGCGCTGAACTCTAAACGTGGCCCTTTTGCGGGCACTTAGGTGAACAATGCCCTGGCTATCCGCATCGATAACAAATAATCTCTCTCTACTCCAGCCTTCCTATCAAGGCCACTAAAAGTACAGGTGTGGACAACTGCGACTGATACAATCCCACAGAATGAAAATTCAGACTAGACGACCTTCGGTGCTTGTTCCTGTGTCCCTGAAGCTGTATACCTCCCTCACTTTACTGGCTCCTATTCTCCCTAGCTCTGTGGCTCTCTGCCATTGAATTCTCTACTCGAATGGTGGCTTCCACCATCTCAATGTAAACACACAAAACCCAGCACTGCAATTGTATCCTTGACGGAAGGTCGAAGGCCCCGCTCAAATCATTTAGTGCACAACTCCTCCGTTGACACCATCTCAGATGCAAACTATGACAAATTTGCAAACTTGGCCTCATACTAGACCACAGTAAGATTTTCCTGAACAAGGGAAAGAAACTCTTCTCGATATGTATCTCTCGAAGAACTCGAGAAGTACTTCTTCAGAAAGGCCCTAGTAAAAGCGGCCCACGTGCCATCTACTGTGGTTTTGGCTAATTTTCACCATTCTTTCGCATCCTCTCAAAGCTAGAATGCCGCCAACTTCACACGCAACACATCATCCTCAGTCTCTAGGGTATCCAAGATCATCGTAGTTACTTCCAACCACTCGGTAGCAACCTTGGGGACCGGCTCCTCTAAAAAGGTTAGAGGATCCAACCGCCAGAATTCCTTCATTGCCACAGACCCTTAGCTCAGGAGCCCTCACTCCAGCCCTGGTTACCTCAGCCATCACTCTCATTGTAGCGAGCATCTCCTGTATAACATCAACACCGCCCACATGTTCCTGCAAGGCATGAACGTCCCCTTTCTTTCAGAACCTGGACATACGTATGGCATCGGCTACGACCCCATCCCTGTCCTCCCCGCGTGGACATAATTCTATATGAAGGCGATATAACAGGATAAGCTTTCATACAACATGTTATTGCTAACATAAACATAACACACATAAGCATGCTAACACAGCCACTTAATATGTTAACACATCTCACATACCGAGGAGAACCGACAAGAAAGACACATCAATTTGGATAACCTACTTGGATTCCTTTCTAGAAAACACGTCGACCAAATGCATTTCTAACTTAGCTTCTAAATTTGTTAATCCGAACACCCTAAGGCAAGACTAATCAATCCTGAGGTCCAACCTCCATACTCATGTATACACAAACTATCATGCTCAACAAACTATCAGCATGTCATAAAAATGCTTAAACACATGCAAGCAAGCTTACGCAATCATCCACACAAGGTGATGTACCCTCTTTCCATGGCTCTTAGATATTCGAACCCAAAGCTCTGATACCAAGTTGTCACGCCCCAAAATCCAGGGTCACGTGAAAAGCTCATCAAACCACCATTTATAAAAAGATCAATTTTACTTGTAAACAATCAATCAAATATACCACTGTGGAATAAAAAAGTGCCCAAGGTTGTCTCTCAGTACAGCATGCATACAGTTCCATACATGCATAAATATCGCCTCAAGACTTACAAAATATGCCTTCCGAAACAAGCAACACATGCTAGGATACATGTTCAAAACAAAAAAGAAAACTATTCAAGTCTTCCTCCACCACTGTACCTCTAGATCAACTTCTCGTGATCATTAACACTTGAAAAAGGTTTTAACAAATCCCACTACATGAGCCGAAATTCAATAGAAACAGACTATGAAACAGTAAAGTAGGATATGCAATCACATAGCATAAGTAGACTCAACCACGTTAGCCTCAAAACGATTTTACTTCATAAAATTCCAAGTTTTTCATCAAACTCCCATAGATCTCAAACAGTTTTCCATCCTCAAAACAAAGCAGTTCAACAATGCAAATAACGTTTCACGGTTAAATAAAAACAGTAACAAAATGTTATTTTCCACTCGAATCACACAACCGAGGAAAGAGAAATGAATCTTATATACCGACTCCATCACAAAGGGACATAAGTAATAACTGTAGACTCTTATCCATTACCTATTCCTGAATCATTTAACACCTGTTAGGTAATGACAAGTTCTATATGAAATTACCATAACGTAACTGCTTAATTAACGGGCCTAAAACCTGATGTACAAAGCACCCACCACTTAATTTATGAGGATTAACCCAAAAGTATAAAGCATCTACTCTGCGCACGTTTCCAAACTTCTACCGAGGGCAACTCGTGCCAAATACCCGATATCCCGGCATATCTATAGAATCATTTAAAAACCAACCCGTAGCTCGACTACAAAAACATTCCCACAAATTATACATTAAACATGTATAAAGATCCATCCATCAAACATGGAGATCAAACAACATCTTCAAAATATTTTTTCTCGTTTTCAACAAAACATTTTAAAATTGAGACTCAACCCCGAGGGTTAGCTCCAAATCTCCAAAACATAGTTTGATGAGATTTTCACAAATTCACCGTTTTCAAAATCACCCTTTGAAAACTAGATATCCACAAGTTTAATATCATGTAATAAACTAAGAAAAGCACAAAACATGCTTTTTATCTGAATAAACAAGGTTTAAACATAAAACATGATATTAAAACCATTTTCAACTGTGAAAAAGCGTACAACTGCACATAGCACCCTTTAAAAATAACATAGTCTAGGATCCTACCATATTGAGTTAAAAACTCGATGTCTCGATCCACGTACAAACACGAACTTTGTCAAAATGAGATTATGTCCTGATGGAAGCGAAGCCCACGGCGTGAATAGTAAGGATCCACTAATAGCTAGTCGAAAACTAAGCCCAAGTCACCCAAAAGTCTAAAGAGAAGGTAGAGGATATGAAACTTAGCTTAGAAGAAAGGTTTTTGAAAATATCTAGCTTATGCTTGATATTTATAGTCTCAGCCCTGTACAGGGAATCAGTCAACTGAACCCACCAAGTCAGTCGACTGAATTTCTACTAGAAAAGCCAAAAACACCCCACCGCCTCAAGTCAGTCGACTGAATGCCCAACTTCAGTCTAAATCGACTGAATTGCCACTGTCCAACCAACACACGAAAAAACTTTAGAACAGTCTTTCCAAACCCAAACAAATGTCAAACACCTATGTAAAACACATATAACATGATGTTCTATAACACAGAAGCATGAAAGAACACTTCGAAGATATATAAATAATGGAAAGGAACACATCAAGTATATCTATAACAAAAAGAAATGGGTCCGGGTCTCACAAGATGGGTGCCGTATGCCCTCGGGTCAGCTCCCATAAAACAGACTTGATTGTGTCGTGGTGAGTTATAGAGCTATCTATTACCCAACAGCTTCACATAGCCTATTGGAGGAATAAAGAGAGGTTTTTATAAGTTGTACCCAATGTTGGTTTTAGATTATTATAGTAGTGAGTTATAGAGCTATCTATTACCCAACGGCTTCGCATGGCCTATTGGAGGAATAGGGAGAGGTATCTATAAGCTGCACCCTATGTCGGTTCATTATTTGAGTAATGTGAAAAAAAATGAAAGAGAATCGATTTTGAAAGGAGATGTAATGAAAATAAAAGAGGATGAAGGTTGAATGGAAATGAAAAAAAAATGAGAATCTGGCAATCTCATGATTAAATGAAATAGATGATGGAAAATATGATTGTGGGAACAAATGAAATGAAAATTGTAACGCAGGAACTTGATTAGGAATAATAT